>RJWM01001232.1:0-67522 GCA_004363535.1 Dasyprocta punctata
AGGTGTGAGAAAACAGTGGCGACTTTAAATGCTCACGTCTGCACACACTCAGCTATGCAGTGGGCCCGCTCCGAGTACACACTGCTGAGAACACTTTAAGAGATTTGGACCAGGGCCTTAGAGCACCTCATTGTGAGACTATAGCATTATAAATGAAAACAGGTGATTAATCTCACTATTTCCCACCTTTTGAATTGGGGAGAGGACCAAGAGATGGATGGGTGGGAGGATGGGGTGGGGAGAGGCATTATTTTAAAAAGAGAATAAAGACGTGTTATTCACATGTACCGCATGTGGCAGTGCTTGGTGTGCAGCTCTGAATACCAGTGAATACCAGCTTTTTACTACTGGTGAAATGATGTGGGCAACCAGAGACCCTACAGTACCACGTAGTACTACAGACACATACTGATAAAAAAACAAGGAAATAATAAATAATTCCTTGGTAAAAAATAAAAATTAGACTTTTTATATTCATAGGTCATAAAAATAAATAAATAAATAAATAAATAAATAAATAAATAAATAAATAGGTAAACAAATAAATAAGTAGAGAGAGGAAGGAAAGAGATGCCAGACAGACAGGCAGAGAGACAGACAGCTTTCCTCACTGCAGAGAGCTCCTATTCTATCAGAAAACTATTTTATGGGTAAATATTTTTACTGTTGCTCTTTGAAGCACTCTGTTTTCTCAGATTTAAGCAAAAATGAGTTAACTGTAGAAGACAGTGCTGTGGGAAGAAAAACAATTATTTAATAAGTGAAGAGAAACTTCATTCACAGATTGGAAGACCCGGTACTGTTAAGATGTCATTTCTTCCCATGTTCACTTACAGGTTCAACACAATCTCAGAATCCTAGAATGTGCCTCAGTGGAAAGTGACAAGCTCACTCTGGCTCTTATACGGATAGGCAAAGGATCTGGCATAGAATATGATGATAATAGAAATAAGGAAGATACAGGCAATATCTCCACGCAATGGAATCCTGCAGATTCTCTGGAGAGGGTGATGGTAACTGGTAAGTTTTATGAAACAGGTATCAGAGGATGGCCGTGTTTTTATTTCATAGGCATCAGATACTTCCTCACCCATGTACCCAAATATAGGCAGATAACTACGATTCCACAAATTGTCTCACTGAAACTTGAAAGACAGCTAGAAGTCCCAGGATTGAGAAGCCCTCAGTAGCCAGCGGGAGTGTGCACAGTGGGAGAAACCTCACCAAAGCAGGAACTACGGTCAAGAACCGAATGAATGTGGAGTACTAGACACAGGACACTTGGTGTCTCGTCCCGCACAGTGATGGGACATTCTGCACATACAGCTCCACTGCTGGTCAGAAAACAACTTTTTACTATTGGTGAAATGATATGGGCAACCAGAAGCCCTTTTAATTTAAACATCCTTTCAAAACACAAAGAAAATAAGTGCTTGATCTTAGGAGGACTTTTGGACATTTTTCTGTATTTCTCTTGCACTGGGAAGCCAAGAGTTGAAATCCATGTGCCCAAAGCCTGCGACACAGTGCTCTCCAACTTGAGTGAGTTGGAGTCTCTGTTGGGTCCCACCAGACTGGTGTCCATCAGAGTAATTAGTCCTAATTAGCATATTTATTGTCCAGACTGGAGGAGATCTGAGAACAGGATGGGCAGAAAGAATAATCCCCTTATCTCCACTCATGCTGATCCCTCCAGGAAACAAGATAGAAATACATTGTCAAGAATTGTAAGGTAATTTCACTGTCACAGCCCCACTGGCAGCCAGGAACTGAGCTCTGCCTCTTGTGACACCTGCCTGTGGTACTCAGGAACATGATCCTCATTCCGGAAATGGAAAATGAGATTCCAAAGAAATGGTAATGTTATTTACATTCATGGCTGAAAGCTCCCACGGGGTCCTAATGCATATTTTTACATTTTAACACAATTGAGGCCACTAAGTACTCTTGTATTCCTCATGAAAATAATTGAATGAAATAGGCAGGGAGTTTCCTTTGGAATATAAGTTTGCAAAATGTCCTTAAGTTTAATAGCCAATAAAAATTCTCCCTCTTTTTAGATGTTTCCACTTAGAAAGATATTCTCCTCACTCTGATATGGGTTAAAGAAATAGCAATTGCATCAGTGTTTAAATGTATTTCATAGGGGAGAGTTTTCATTATTCTTATTATTGAATTATTATAAAAAGAAGAACATGAGTATGACTATACAGTACAAATCAACTTGATAATGTGATGTGTACAAAACTTACGTTATTTCATTGATTTGTGGGTTATGATTCTATTAATTTTATTTTTCAATTGATCTTAATATTCATGCAATATTCTAATGCCCAAAAGTATACTATTGATGATAAATTAATTCAAAATTTATTTTAATATTATTGTAAGATTGTAGTTAAAAAAATAGGTCTAAGCTGGGGATTTAGCTCAGTGGCCTAAGCGCCTGCCTGGCAGGTGCGAGGTTGTGAGTTCGATCCCAGGTACCAGATAAAAAAAAAGAAAGAAAGAAAGAAATAGGTCTAAAGCAACATAAAATGTTGCAATCTTTTGAGATTGAAAATACAATGATATTTATGAAATTTAAAATAATCACACCTTTAGGGATTGTACTTTAAATAAACTGGCAGAGGTACTCAGAATTTATGAAAATATTTTAAATTTATTTTGGTAGTTTGGACAGCTCTCAGAGTCAGACATGCAGCACACACACAAGCACATACAACTGGACAAAGAGCATGCGTGATATTATATAAAGATGTATATAGATATATTTTGTCTACGTATATACCCAGTTATGTGTTTACATGTATGTTTGTATATATATCTAGATCGGGGGTAAAATTGTTAAACTAATAAAAGAAATAAAATTTCTACCAGTTGCCTAAATGATAACACAAAATGAATATTATGTTATTATTTACCAATGATCACTAAAATAAGGAGTTACTGACAACCTAGTGACATAGGTTGACATAGGTTGTTACTGACAACCTTAAATTATAATGTTTAATATTGCACAGTGCAATGAAATCTTGAAAATACCACGTGCCTGAAGAGAGGAAAGGGGGTTCTATTTATGCTCGTAGTCGCCTTTTTTTCTTACCACAAATATGTGTTTCTTTTATAATTTTGAAAGAAAGTGTAAGTTGAAAGTGCACAAAGACCATGGACTGCCTTGGATTTAATTATGAACAAATGGAGAAAAAAAACTCTCATCAAACAAATGGTGTATTTAAGAGGTAACCAAATCATCAAGGAAACAAAATCACAATTTTAAACAATATTTGTACATTTTCTAGATCGCTGCAATTATTATATATAAGAGGGACTCGAGAATGGAGGTGCTGCCTTGTAAATGTTTTTAAAAAATGGCCCTCCTTTTTTTCTTTTCAAAATATTTAGTGTCTACATTTCATCAGCGAACCAAGTAAATCATGGCTTCTTCAAGTGCAAGGATCGAAACCAATTACCATTAGTGACCATCGGGCGCAGCCGATCCTCTCTGTCCTGTTGCCTGAATCTCAATGATCTCCCAAGTGTGCCCGTGCAATTTAACAGGAAGATCAATACCCCCAGCAGTTAGCAGCAGCTCTCTTGAAGTGCTTCACAAAACATGCTACATTTCTCTACCGAATAAATGTCAAAACATTCCAACAGCTACAATTCTTGGGAGAAATCGTTCTTCTGAAACATTATTGACATCCTTTAACCCACATTTCCCGCTGCTCTCTGGCTTCCTACTGGCCAGTCAATTCTGATTTGGCAAGAGCCGCATCGACATTTGTCCCCCGCTGACTTGCTCAGCTGGTGTGAGAGGTATCAGGAACTGGGAGGTAGGGCTCAGGGGCCAAGAGTCAGTGGTCTAGCGCTGACCCAAGGTCAAGGTGATGGCAACCTCCCTCCAGAGACTCAGCTTCTTCTCTAATATACCCTTGACATGATCAATACCATTGCCTTCCTCAGCACGAAGACCACCCCTCTAAATGCTCCTAAGTTCCTTCTGGCAGACCAAAAGCTTAAAGGACTCCTGAAAGAAAACAGGGGAAGATTTCATCCCTCACTCCAAGAAGAGTCATGATTTTATGTGTGTATTTTCTCACATGTAATATATATGTATATGAGAAAGAGATAAAAATATTAAAAGTTTTAAATAAAGTAAAATAAAATAGATAAATAAAATTTGTTTTAAGTCCTTCCCTTTAGAAACTCTCAAGTCGGGACTACCCTGGTCTGATTCTCATACCAAACCCTGTGACCTATCTGAGAAGTCCTTAGGAGTTAAAAAGTTCAATCAGGAATTTACATCTTCCTTTGATGTTTTCCTTTTCTTTGTTTGTTTTCTTGATCTTTACTCCTCAGATGTTATTCTTTAACCTTTTAAACAACTACCCTTTGTAACAACTCCTTCCTTTCAATCTTTCTATAGATTATTTGAAAATTTGAAAATCTTAAAGACAGCATTGCGAGCAGAACCTAACACACATGAGCAGAAAGCTCTCAGGGTCTGCCCAAGCTCTGTGCTGGGGTTTCTAAGAGCAGGGGCTGTCCCGTGAAAATGCCACTTTCCTTCCATCCTGATTCAAAGAACACCCAGCCCTCAGGACTCTGTGCTCGGTGCCCCTGCACAGCTAAATGACTAAAGCCACTGCTGCAAAGAAACATCAGACAGCTGTGCAAACAGCCAAGGCACAGCTACCACGGTTCTCCCAGTACGGAGTCTCTGCATGTCTGGACACTAAGCTTAGCAGTAAACTGCAGGAAGACGGCACGTTCCCACCACAGAGTGTCTCAGGTTGCTAACCCACGAAGCTGTAACAGGTTTACCGGGTTAACCGCTCCCTTGTCTTCTCCATCAGCTCACCCCCTGGTGTTGATTAGGTCATCACCATCTCTGGGTCTAATCAGGCTGAATTAATATGAAAGGAAAGGTCGGCACAAAAGGCAAAATGTTATGGTTACCAGGTTTGAGGTGCAAAGTTAGTTTATTATATAAGTATGATTGTTAAAATATTTGAAAATGGCAGTTATAGCCTAGAATTTTTGCAATAGATAAGTGAAAATTTCCCTTTGATTCCACTTAAACTTATAAATATTACTATGCAAATGAGAGCCATCAATGTTATCCATCGTTAATTAATAGACCTTGAAGATAAGACATAGAGCCAATATTTTTGTAATTCTTTCATATCCTTTTTCAAACCATTATCCAGACATATGTCTTAAGTGGGAAAAAAAATCACAGGATGTTACAAATGTAACTTCCTTGGTAAGCCAGCAGCTAGATGTCTCAGGGAAAAAGAATCAGTGTGACGGTCTCTTCCTCAGGACACACACACACACTAGATCACTATCCCACGGATGTGTTTTAGGCTATGAGAGTGTATCACTGAGACACTGTGTAAGGATTACCTACAAACAATGTTACAAGCACGAGATGTTAAAACTGTAATGACAACAAGGAAAGAACGTACCACATCTTCTCATGTGTATAAGAAAGTTTCCTTGACTCAAATATTAAATCCTTATAGTTGACCAGATTTATTTATTATAATTTTAGGTAGCTTGAAAATTCTGTAAAAGCAATGGCCTCTTTTAAGATTTTAAGTAAAAGCTATTCTGTTACATATGTCAGAGAAGCTGCAGATAGTTTTCTGAATAAAATAATGAAATTTATTGTACTCTAGAAAATAATTCTTGTAACTAATATAATATCCATGTATCATTTACATTATGCATCTTCATTATTTTGAGGATGTGTATATTTTCTTCTCTATATTACCAAAAATGTTGCTTTGTTCTATCATGTACCGTATGAATGCATATATAACTACTTCTGAGATCTCTTTGGACATTTAAGTTCTTATTTCTTGGATATTCATATTACATTTCTTAAATTAGTAACTTTTCATATCATTTTCTGGAGCAACATTTCTCCATGTTCCCCAAGGCTCGCAAGGTAAGAAGTGA
Source organism: Dasyprocta punctata (assembly GCA_004363535.1). Taxonomy (NCBI): domain Eukaryota; kingdom Metazoa; phylum Chordata; class Mammalia; order Rodentia; family Dasyproctidae; genus Dasyprocta; species Dasyprocta punctata. The sequence goes on from RJWM01001232.1 coordinate 5,971, forward strand.
TTTCAGGTTTGGTTCCTAAGCTCCTGGCTGTGTGGCACCAAAGCCCACCTTTTAAGCAGCATGCTGTCTTAGAGTTGCCTCTTTAGAGTAGGCTCAAGTGACAGACTTATGTCCGCTGAGGAAAGGATGTTTATCAGAAAGAATTACTGTAGGGGCCGGGGATTTAGCTCAGAGGTGTAAGTGCCTGCCTGGCAAGCACGAGGTCATAAGTTCAACCCCTGGTACAAAAAAAACAAAAACAAAACAAAAAAACAAACAAACAAACAAACAAAAAACCTGGTACCTTCTTAATGAGGTTTGATCATGATGTCAAGATGGGAGTAATCATTCCTGCAACTAATGATATAGTACCCACAAATATTTAGTGAGTTTGGAGCAAGAGGAGAATATTTCATTTTTACTAGCTCAGCTTTGTTAAATAATTATTATAATCCCTACAAAAACCAACTAAAGGTTGTTGTATAGAAAACAAAGTTTAAGTGGAATTGTAGAGGGTCTAAGAGAAATGCAACTTGCTGGTACAGTGGAGATTAGAGTTTCAGAACTCATCCTGCAATTTCTGCCCTGTGGTCACATCACCATCACATAATTTACCTAAAACTCCTAACCCTCCTCTTGTAGATGCCTGTCAAATGGCTATCTCTAGTTTGAATATTACCTCATATAATGTATATTGTTGAAGAGGTTGATCAACAAAGTGAATAAAAAATAAATAATCCCCTACAAGGACATCATTCTAGGATATTAGTACAGAGGATGTAAACAAAAGAGTTGAAAAGATTCCTGGGCAGGGGACACTGTATGCCAAGCAGCTATCGCGATGGCCCTGGACTGCTCCCCAGGGAGGATGGCAGCCAGATGAGACTGGCAGGACTTCACGTCTTGAGAGGAGGAGATAAAACTGTCTCCTCGAGTCCTATCTCCAGCAAGACTATCAGTGGAATAGAAATGTAGACTAAAAACTTTCAAAGGGGCTCATCTCAGGTGGACCCTTTCTTTGGAAGCTTCCAAGATGCTCAGTGGAATGAAGAAAGTGAGGAAGCAGAATATGACAAACAGTAGAAGAAGAGAGAGAAGCCACCTGCAGCCCGGGGTAGTAAGACAGGGACCAGAGAGAAGCGCTGGAAAGGGCAGGTCCTGGAGCCTTTGACAGTGACCATGTGGGACAACACAGAAAAGTAATCAAACAAAACTAAGAACCAAAAACATTCGAGGCCCAGGAGCGGCTCACAAGGTCGAAGCCTCCACCAGCAGAGAAGGAGCCATGGTAGCACCCACGCTGCATCCAGACCTATATCCTGAAGGCAGAAACTCTCCAGATGTATTTCAGTGAGGACCAATTTTGTAGCCCACTGTCACAAAGAAACACCAGTGGTCCCCCTGAGATGACCTCCAGGGACTTGAAGACATGTACCGAAGGGGCCACACTAAGTTTTCATGACATCTGCTATCGAGTAAAAGTGGAAAGTGGCTTTCTACTTGGTCAGAGAACATTTGAGAAAGAACTATTATCTAGTGCCAATGGAATCATGAGACCCATTCTGAATGCCATTCTGGGATAGACTGGTTCAGGCAAATCTTTGCTGTTAGGTGTCTTGGCTGCAAGGCAAGATCCACGAGGGTCATCTGGAGATGTTTTGATCCACGGAGCACCTCAGCCCGCCAATTTCAAATGTAACTCAGGTTATGTGATATAAGATGGTGTCGTGATGGGCATGCTGACAGTGAGAGAAAATGCATACCTCTCAGCAGCTCTTCAGCTTCCAACAACCATGAAGAATCATGAAAAAAATGAAAGGATTAAAGTGGCCATTGAAGAGTCAGGTCTGGATAAAGTGGCAGATTCCAAGGCTGGAACTCAGTTTACCTGTGGTGAGTCTGAGGGTGAAAGAGAAAGGACCAGCATAGGAATGGAGCTGCTCACGGGTCCTTCTGTCTTGTTCCTGCAGGAGCCCTCCCCTGGATTAGACGCAAGCACAGCGAATGCTGCCCTTCTGCTCCTGAGGAAGATGAATCAGCCGGGATGAGCAACCATCTTCTCCATCCGTGAGCCCCAGTATCCGTCTTCACGCTGTGTGATTCCCTCACCTTATCGGCTGCAGGAAAACTAACCCTGCCTGGGCCCGCACAGGCAGATCTGGAGCGCTTTGCCTCGGCAGGTTACAGCTGGGAATGCTACAGAAACCCCGTCACATCTTCCTGCATGTGGTTAACGGAGACTCTGCTGCTATGGCATTCAACAGGACTGAGGAGCCTTCTAAGAGAGATGAGCCAAACACAGAAACACCAGGTGAATTTGATGCCACTATCTATCTCCTTGTACAGAGATGGGGAAACTGACTTACATCAACTTTCAGGTGGTCAGATGAAAAAGAGGATCTTAGCTTTTGAGGAGAACATCTATTTGACTCCTTCTGTCACCAGCTTAGCTGGATTGCCAGGAGTTCATTCAAAACACTACTTGGCAATCTCCAGGCCGCCATAGCACAGATCGTCGTGACATTGTACCAGCCGTGGTTATTGATGCCATTTACTTCAGGCTAGAAAAAGACAGTGCTGGAATCCAGAGCAGAGCCGGGATGCTGTTCTTCTTGACAACCTGCCAGTGTCTCAGTGGCGGGTCAGCCGCGGAGCTCGCTGTGGTGTGGAAGAAGCACTTCCTACGTGAACGTGGCAGTCGATAAAGCAGAGTGGCATCTTACTTCTTTGCAAAATTATTATCTGATTTACTGCCAGTGAGGTTGCTGCCAAGTGTTACAGTTACCCGTATCGTGTGCTTCCTGTTAGGACTGAAACCAGAGACAGAGGTTTTCTTCACAATAATGTTTCCCCTAGTGCTGGTGGCTTAGACAGCCACAACCATGGCACTGGCCACAGCAGCGGGTCAGAGTTTGGTCTCCGCAGCAACACTTCTCATGACCATGTTTTGTGATTAGGATGCTCTTTTCAGGTCTGAGGGTGAATCTCAGAACCATTGTTCCCTCGTCTCGTGGGTTTAGTACCTCAGTATTTCTTGATGGGATACAGCTTTGCAGTTTTACAAATTTTGGGGGCAAGACTTCTGTCTAGGATTCAATGCAGAGCAAGCGATGCCTGTGGCAATTGCTATGCAATACGTACTGGAGAAAAATATTTGAGAAATCAAGACACCAAACTCTCCCCTTGGGGCTTGTGGAAGAATCCTGCGGTTTTGGCTTGAATGGCCATAGTCTTCCTCACAATTGCCTATCTGAAATTGTTATTTCTCAAAAAGCATTCCTAAGTTCTTTAATTTACTTTGAATTGCCCTCACATGAAAAAGAACATCTTGAATTAAAAACACTCACAGTAAGGACACCATAAAGCACAATCAAAATAAAATATTAACTACAGAGAAAATATTGGATCAGGAAATAATGTAATCATAGCATACTACTTCGTTCAAGGATGAGTAACAATATCGTCATAGGAATGGTACCACCGATAACTTATTTTGACAGAAGTTATGATTATCACAAGGGTAAAGTGAAAAAAAGCAAAGTTGTTTTTCTGCACAAAAGTAATCAAAAGGTAATTCAAATAAAGCTAAGAAACACATAGAATAATATTTAGGAATACTGTGCCCTCCAACACCTGCTTCCAAAACACTCACAGCATAAGGGTTCAGTGTGATCACCTCCAGGGACGAGCAAGACACCTGCACTTTATCCTAAGCCACTCAGGGATTGCTGTGGGCAGCTCCCCAGGAGCGCAGGAGATGAGGATTTCAGGCAGTGTCCTCAAGAAGAAATAAAGAAGAGAAGGAGGATGGACCGGGAGGAAGTCCCAGCTGTGGGAGGACCAGCCTAATCCTCCCCGGAGAGCCGGAGGTGGCCATACCTCTTGCGTAACAGAGGTCCTCCTGCACCCTGTGTCTGCCAGTTGCCCTTGCAGGAGCCTTGTAGGGGAGTGAGGAGTGTGGGTGTCTTGGAACTCTCTCCGAGAGGGCACAGCCAGCATCATAGGGAGCCAGAAGTTGCCATCCTGGGGGAGGACTGCCCTGTGCTAAGGAGAGGGTGGGTGCCTTCATCATTCAGTGCCAACTTCAGAGCCAGGAGGAGCAGCCGCACCCTACCAGGAGTTCTGCAGAGATCCCGACGCCGGCTCTTCCAGGGACTGAAACCAGAAGCTGGGTTTGAAGGAGATTCTGGAGCAGCTCATGTGTGAAATGCTGGCTCAGCGCAGGTCACTTAGAAGCAGCTTGGTTTTGGCTTAGTTCCCTGAGGCCACAGAAGTCAATCTAGGTCATCTTCTTCCACAAGACCCTAAAATGTACTCTGGAGTTTCACCTGATCCAGCTACTTTAGCAAAGTGGTAGTGACATGTATGTGTGTATGTATATATGGATGGATGCATGTTTCTGAAAGTTACTTTAAAATAATTCCTTCAATTTAAATTTTGAGGTCCACTGTCCATTACTATAAATTTTTATGAGGCAGCAAATTATATCCTGTGTCCAATGCAAACATTGAGAGAGGGGTATTGGAAGAGATAAAGCATCAACCATACAAAAATATGTTAACATGGTGGTGGTGTTAGGATCATATCTTCACTTAAACTGCATTGCGATTTTTTACTGCTTTTCTGATTATTATACAGCTCTACAAAGGTAAATTTACTTCTAGTCACGAACAGAAATGCAGAAAGAAATCAAGATTTTCTCATTTTTTCAAACACCAGCTTCCCTCGTAGCCTTCCCCACAATACTTTTTATTGACCTTTTCTTTACACTCTCAGATGCAGAACTAACCCTAATGATAGCCTCCTATGGGGCTATTTATAACCTTGATAAGAGTGCAAACTCTTACCCATTACTGACCTCTGCCCTTTGTGACTCTGATAAACAGATTTATAATGCCAGGTCCTGCTTTGCTTATTAATTTTTGAAGAAGAAATCAAAGTGATGAATACTGAGCTATTTTATCAGTTTCCTTGTTAGGATTGCTTTTTTAAATAGAAAATGTAAAAAGTTAAAAAGTTGCAATAAGACTCAAATTTTTATACCTAATGAATGATTATTTGGGTCATCAATGATTTTTAATCAATAAATGTTGAAATAAAATGCAATGCTTTTCCTGAAAAATTTACTTAGCAATGTTTATGACTCTTGATTTTCACCTAAAATGAATATGCCCTCCCGGTAAAGTTTCTTGAAAATAAATCAAAAACACCATGACATGTCAAGAGACATGTGAAGAAAGAGGTGTTCCTCTGGCTTAGTCTACGTCCTGCCCCAGGACAACGGAGCCTTGAGCGATGCATCACAGGCCTAAGGCAAAAAATACAATAATAATAAAAGTGGAAAGCTACATGACATCTCTCTTGACATAATGGGAAAAGGTAAAAGCTTTATATTTCAGTATTGCTAACAGCTTTTTGTTCTACTTTTTAAACAGGGGCCCCAGTTTTCCACTTTTATTATTATTGTATTTTTTGCGTAGGCCTGTGATGCATCGCTCAAGGCTCCGTTGTCCTGGGGCAGGACGTAGACTAAGCCAGAGGAACACCTCCACCCGCCTCTCTTAGACACCTGCAGCAGGTATTTGCATTTCTCATTTAGAATTTAAATTCTCTTGTTTACAAATAACAAAAAATTAAATAACCTTCCTACATGGAGAGGCAATTCGTTAGAAATGAAAGGCTAAATTTATCTAGAAAGGAGATTTGTTTACCCTCAGTGTTAGAGGCTAGAAGCATGAACAGCGTCTCACCATCTCTGGTGAGAGATGATGATGGAAACCAAGGGAATTTTAGTGCCCCTTCAAGGTAAGGACGGAACTAGCAGTCATTAGCAGTATCCCAGGACCCCCATCGCATCCTTCCTCATCTCAGAAAGCCTTGTGAGTAGGGTGGTCATGCACCCCGGGACTGTCCCCACTTCCACTCACAGCTCTGGAATCTTTCTTCATAGCTCGCTCACTCCTTTAACTCCTGGGAGTGTCCTGTCATGGGTCAGTTACGTCAAGGACCTGAACATGTGCGCCTGGTTCTTGTCTTGATGGACACAGAAGGGGGGCTGGGAGGACCCAAGGTGACAGCTTTCAGAATTTTTGATCATCATCCTTGCGAAGCACAGATGTTATCTCGGTTTGGAGCAAAGAGCTGTGGGAGACACGGGGAAGCGCTGTCCCTCCAGAGACAGCCTGCTGTTCCTGTGGGGCACAGCTCAGCGGTGAGCGCTTTGTGTGGACTCCGTGGGACAGAAATCGCCTGCAGTGGTTGACACCCTGTACTGGCCAGGTGGGAGGGGAGCAGGGGCTGGCGGGGAGGGAAGCGGGGAATAGGTTAGAGAAGGTGGAAAGGGGCAGGCATGAAGAAGATATCAATACCTGCAGACAGGCAGGATAGGATTACAGATCCTTATGAAATCCTAAACAACTCCAAATTCAGTACCACTGCCCAAGTTTCTCTATGGCTTTTTTCAGCAAATATAAATCCACAGCCAACTTACACTCAAGAAAATAAAAAATGATGATGGGAAAATGAATTGATGCAATGCAAAAACTCACAAATGAACAAAAAGCAGAATAAGCCAGCTCCACACAGGGCCTGGTGGTCCCTCATGGCCTCCCCGCCTCTGCCTCAGAGCGCACGGGCCGAGACCAAGGTCGCCTTCACTTGTGACTTCTCAGATTTGCTTTCTTGAAGGAAGGAGGAGTTTCCTTTGTTGAACAGGAAATCTTGTTTACCTGAAGCCATGAAATAAATCTCTAATGCCACCCTCATTCTGACTAGGTACCAAAATGTTATTGCTGTTGTGAGCTTCAGAAACACACATACATCATACATTTTTATAAAAGGCAAAAAGATTAGGAATGTGGCGCTCAGAATACTATGACCTTGGATTGGAAACAAGGTTGAAAATGCTTAGCTCTGAGTTAGAAGTAGGCTCGTGAGGCTGTCATGAATTAAAGATGATGAAGCATATAAGTCTCAGAGTCAAAAATAATACCAGCGATGGTGCCATGAAATGCTGACATTTAAATAATAACATGTATAATAGTAATTTAGACCCCCACGGGGATAGGAATGGGGTAGACATTCCTGGTGGGTCCGCAGTCATGCACACTTCGGATGCAGTGCGTCTCCCAGATCCCTGTGTGTTGGGGCACAGGCGACCCCAGGACCCCAGCCACTCTGGCTCCTGGCCTTGGGAAGTGATCTTTTCTCCCACACACCCTCTGGTCTGCTGTGGCGCTCTCACCAGAGATGGCGAGAGGTTGTTCATGCTTCTAGCCTCTGAAACTGAGGGCAAATAAACCTCTTTTCTAGATAAATTTAGCCTGACTCAGGTATTGCATGGTAGAATTTCAAAACTGACTAATAGATTCTTTAATAAAGATGGACCATTTGTCAGGAATTTAAATTGATGTACTTTTTTGCGATGTCATAATTTTATTCTCCTGCTCTACTGCATCCTCATATATTTCATTCTTAGAAGTGTTTTATTATGTTGTAATGTCCTTGCTATAAAATTGGAACAAAATTTAATGTTAAGTTTTTCTTATTTCCATAAGATACAAGACCTGAAGTCTCTAAAGTTTAAAAATATTGACATATTATGTTTTTAAATATATTTCATTGATAAATATTGAAAAATGTACATGGAGTTACATGTTATATATATCATTAGAAAAAAATGAGGAATAATTTTATTGAAAATTTTAAGGAAAATAATTTAATCACAAATATATTGAGATAGATTTTTAAAAATTATTTCATGGGTGTATGAATAAACATTGCTTTGGCTAGAAGGAACAGCAGTTCAATTCAATTGTATTCTATTTTTCATTTATTCCTTTTATCTATTTCTAGCATGGTAAGCTTTGATAAAACTCATTTATACACAAGAAAATAGAAAAAAATATTTGCTACAACAGTGTCATCCCTTTATACTCCCTCTATGGCATTTATTAAAACCCCTGAGTAAACTGTCACCTCAAAGGACTTTTAGAGATTTCTTTTTTCTGGCCTGCTGGGAGCATCAATTCTTAAACAATAGCTAAAACTACTAATCTAAGAAGAAATTATAAGATATGAAAAGGATCATCAAACACATTTGGTTTACTGAAGTGAGGCAATAGTGTTCACTGAGTTCAGAATAATAGGGAAATACAAAGCCAATGCTAAATCACGTATTTGGATACATATGTACTCATAGCAATAATTAAATGTAAATGTAATACTTTCTGTGTTTGAAATCCAAAGATATTCACAGACGATAAAGCCAGCTGTACTTTTCTTATAATCCATACACATCAAAAGTTGAAATGCAAAAATTAAATATCATATTCCAAGTAAACATAGACCAAAAGGTTGCAAGTTTAGCTGTACTAATAACAAGGAAATAGGTTTTCAATGCCAAAAAGATTTGTTCACTTTAAGAAAGAATATTTCAGAATAAAAAAGGGAAAGGACACCAAAAATACGTACAATTTTTTGTTAATACCTAATAGAGTAGCCCCAAAACTACATTTAAAATGAAAGGAAAAATTCATAGTCTATATGATCCACATTTTTAGTGGAGAATTTTAGCAAAGTTCTATCGTTATATAGTCCATAGATAATTACTACACATCTGTCAAAGCCTCTTTTCTAAAATACCCAAGGAAGAATCACCACCAGATTCTAAAGTAAGACCAGCATTACCTAGTATCAAAATCCAAGGGCCTAGTAAGAAAGCATAATATTCAACACATTCATCATATATATTTTTGAACTCTAAAATAAATATTGACACATAAAAATGTATTTGTATAACCAAGACAATATATCAAGTCAAGAGTGTCTTGATTATGAAAAATTAATCCAATACATTATATTAAAATAAAAAGGGAAAAATAAAAACATAGAATTATCCTATTAGATTTAGAAATAGTTGATAAAATTAAACATTGTCTATGATTTAACAACATGGAAATTTGGAATATAAAGTGACTTTTCTAGTACAATTAATGTGTCTGAAGGAAAAAAAACTCTACTATAAATGCAGTGCTTGTGAAATAGAAAAAAAGTTATTTATGAGTATAATAATAAGAAAACACTCCTATTGTTTTTCAACTATGACATTTGAGACACTGTATAAAAATATATATAATATAGATATAGATATATATATAGAGAGAGAGAGAGAGAAAGAGAGAGAGAAATAAAGAGCGAGAAAATAGCCATGACTTTGGAGAAGGCAAAGATTCCTAAACTAGACATAAATATTGAACATTAAAATGACAAACTGAGATAAGATAATACAAGAAATATCCAAAATTTAAATATATGTTATAGTTTGTGTATAGATGACCCCCGAAGCCTCATGTGGTCATATGTGGGGCTTTTCCGAGGTGGCCAGATCCAAGTGTGTGATGCTGAGGTCAAGGGTGTGTGATTACTAAATCAGCCCACTGACTGCTTTCGTATAGTTCTAGGTGGAATTAGTGAAGCCCCACTCTGCGTGTTAGCACTGCCTGCACTAAGGGTAGGGAGCCTGGATAACATAGCAGGGACAGCAAGAGGGCTAGCGTGGCCGCTTGTCACTTGCTGCTTCTGGTGCCATGGGCTGCTCCTCCCCTGTGGTGCCTCCGCCGTGGCACCCTATCTGGAAGCCAATCAACTATAAATTGAAACCACTACAAAATGCGACCCCAAATAAACCTTTCCTCTTTTAATTTGGGGTGTCATGTATTTTGTCTTTGCAATGTAGAGAAAAAATAACTAAGTCAAGATGTAATTCTACAAATACATGTCCATTTAATAAAGTTCCTGAAAGAAAAATAAATGAATGGCTTACACTTCTGTTTTCATTGGTAACAGGTAAAGAACCCTGAAATCCCTTCTGCTGTTCAACAAGAAGAGCTAGACCAGATGAAAATCAAACTTCCCTGAACTCATCCACAACTACTCTAAAAGAAGCCTGAAAGATGCAGCCCAGATTTGCTTATTGGGGACAGAAGTCACCAGCATTGTGAACAAGGAGGACATATAGCAATTCTGACAAACTGCTGGAGGCAGAGTGTGAATAATCATAATTGCTAAGAATTTCTGGGACAAGAATCTTCAGTAAGCTCCACTCTTCCAAAGATTTTTATCTCTAGGAACCCCATCAGGGTTTCCGAGAGAGGCTCTAAGCATGACCCTCATGGCTCTGGTAAAGGAAAGAGGGTTAATTATCCTCTTGAGATATTCTAGAGCCTTGCAAAAATCAGAGGTTTACCCAGCAGGAAAAGAGCTCAATTTCTACTGGAGGAAATAATTTTCTTCCTTGTGGCCTCCTCTGACCTTTCTGCTTCACCTGGCGATGGAGAACAGTTAGTCTCCAGAAATCAGGACATCAAGGAAATAGATTGAGGCCACCGTAGCTAGTGACAGAGAAAACGGGGGAAACTGCATGGAATAACACTTGGAAGGGAACAGCCTTGAAGAGCAGACCTAAAAGAAGTCTGAAATTTAATCAGAAAATCATGCAGCAGCCATTCTTCCACACTGTACTACGAAATCAGGACAGGTGATTTGTACCTGGGACAACTGCAAGAAAACACTTGAGGGGGAGGCCCAAGGCCACGCAGAGACAGGAGCCTTACGAGCTCTTGCATGGGCAGCATGTGTCCTAGGCAGAGACCCAACTAGTCCAAGGAGTGAGAACCCTTACCTGAAGCTGTATTTGCTGCCTTAATCTTAATATATACGAGAACTCCACTTTTCAAGAAGAAATCGGTAGGCATGTAAAACACTCTGGTAAGACAAAGCAGTCATCTGATCCAGTATCGAACACAGTACAGATGTTGGAATTATCAGCACACTGAAAATAACTATGATTAATAATTTAAGTGATGTCATGGACAATCGGCCACCATATGAAAATACACAGGTAATGACAGCGAAAAAAATGGATGGTTAGGAAAAATCAAAAGGGAAAACTGGGAAAGAAAACACACTTACAGTGAAGGTCATGAAGATTGCCTATGATTGGCTTATTAATTAACTTGCACAACTGAAGAAAGATCCAGTTAGCTTATAGGCAAGTGAAGGGAAATTTTCAACAATGAAATATTAAGTGAAAAAATAATGAAAGAATAGAGAGCCAAAAAAATGGGAGAGAATTTCCAGTATGAATTATATTCATAACATTGGCAAAATGCTGAAATTAATAATGATTGAGAATTTTTCAAAAAGCATGTTAGAAAACAAATTTCAAATCTTAGAGTTCAGAAAGTACTGAGTGTGATGAATTCCACATGTGGGTGTATTCTCATTAAATTTTATAAAGAGAGAGAAAAATCTCAAAAGAACCCAGAAGAAATTCTGCTTTGCTTATGGTGAATGTAGAAGATAGTTATGTTAACTTTTTCACTAGAAGCTATACAAACAAAAGGAAAGAGCACTTAAACATGTAAAAAATTTGAAGAAGAAGGAAAAGAAAAGCACCAACCTAGAATTCTGTGTGCAGCAAAATTATCCTTCAAGAGGGAAGGAGAAGCAAAGATTAAAAAAAAAAAGTAAACACTTGAAACAAAGAAAATGTAGATTCCCTCATACCCTTGCACTTCAAGAATCACGAGAGATGTTCTTCAGACAGGAGGAAAATTACATATTGTGGGAACTTGGATCTGCTAGAGAAAGGAAAATCTTTGGATAACAAATTATTTTTCTTATTCTTAAGTCATTTAAAAGATAACTCTTTAAAGTAATATTAGCAGCAATGCCTGGCCTGACTGTATCATAGCTGAGAAGAATGAATGACAGCAGTGTCACAAGGACAGGAAAAGAGAATCTGGAATGTTCCTTATTACATGTAAAGTAATGATTTTGTACCTGAGTGTGAATTTAGTTAAAAATATTTATTGAAAGTTGTAATATTATTTTATAAAGAAATGCAACTAATATTATAAGGGAGGAAATGGAATTATAAATTGCTTAGTTAAAATAGGAGCAAATGAAAAAATAGAGCAGTTATGAAAACAAAAGATAACAATCCCATTATATCAATAATCAAATAAAAATGAAATTCTCAAAGTGGATAAAAACAACCTAATTACATGTTGTCTGCATGAAAACACTTCCAATATGAAGCTTCAGGTAAATGAAAAGTGAAAAAATTGAGATGGTTATATAGTGCTAAAAGTTAGGAAGAAGAAAATAGAATAAGTATGAGAATTTCAGGGAGCAACCTTCAGAAAAATGAAAATCATCAGTAATGAAGAGAGTCACCGCATAATGACAGGGGAGCAGAATCCCTAAAACAACATCAGCAGCTTAACCATACAGGCACCTGGCAGCACTGCAACAAAATACGTAGATCCATGGATAAATCAAAGACCTGGAATGACCTTTGTGACCTAAGCACGGTGACCTATGCCTGTAATTCAGCTACTTCAGAGGTTGAAGATGGTGGATGGCAAGTTCAAACCCAGGCTGAGCTGCTTAGTGAGACCCTGTCAAAAAATAAAAATTTCACAAAGGGCTGGGGCTATACCTTATTAATAGAGAGCTTGGCTAATGGATGGGATGCCTTGGTTTTGAACTTAGTACTGAAAAAAAAAAGTAAAATAAAGTAAGTACTTAGAATTCTGCTTCATATAACAAAATGGGAAAAAAATTAATTGGAACCTAAGAAAATCAGGAAAAAAATGAATTTTTAAATAGATCTTACACCTTTCACAAAGTTAATTTAAAATGGTTCAGAGGTCTAAAGTGCAAAACTATAAAATTTTCTTTAAGTTACACAGGAAAAAATTTTGGTAACCTGGATTTTGGTGACAGATACTTACATACAACCCCCCACCTAAATCTGACCCACAATAGAAATACCCATACCCAGAAATCTTTCCATTGTTCTTTTTTCAAAATTATTTGACCATTTTAGGTGCTATCCATAGACAAATCCATTTTGGTATTGCTTTACCAAGGGCTGCAGATGATAAATCATGTTCATGGACTGGAAAACTCAAAATTATGAAGATGTCAATTCTTCCCAATTTGATCTACATAATCAGCTCATCAACCGGCTCAACAAACTTATTTATAGATACTCACAAGCATCTTTAAAAACTTATATGAAAGCTAAGAGACTTTAAATAATGAAACATTTCTGAAAAAGAAAAAGAATGTCAAAGGCAGTGTTCATGCTATTCAATTTTAAAACACAAAGCTATAATAATCAAGCTAGGGTAGTGTGAGTAAAAGAATATACTCATAAATCAATGAAATAGAATAAAGACCCATAAGTGGATCCATAGAAATACAGTTAACTGATTTTTCTTAAGGGACAAAAGTAATTCAATGGAGAAAATTGGTGCTGGAACAATTCCAAGTGCATATATAAAAGAAAAGAATTTAATACACACCTCACACCTTAACTAAAAATGGAACATAGATGTAAATATAAAATGTGTAAAACATTAAAAACTTTGGAAATAAACACACAAAAAGATTCCATGATTTTAAATTTTATAGTGAGGTTAGTTTTAAATAGAAAAACAAAAATATAATCCACAAGATCATTAATTTTATGTTATTAAATTTTTTCTCATTGAAAGACATTGTTGAAGAAAAAATAAATAAGCAACTCACTGGAAGAAATATTCACAAACTGCTTATGTGATAAAGAACTGTGTATAATATATGAACAACTCAATATTGATAATAAGGAGAGCAATTCAATTTAAAATATGGCCAAGATAACTGAACTAATAGTTTAGAAAAAAATATAGACATCAAATAAACATGAAAAGATGATCAAAATTATTTGTCATGTCAGAAGTGCAAATCAGTATCACAGTGAGGCACTACTTGCACATCTGTTACAATGGTCCAAAAATGAAGAATTAAAACTGATTGTACCCAGTCCTGGTGAAGGTGTTGCTTAAATAACAGTTCTGGCCAGAAATCCGAAGCCACAGGGCATTCCGGCAGGGTTCATCCTGAGGGCTGCAGAGGAAAAGTCTGTCTCAAGGCTCTCTTTTGAGCAGTATATATGCATTTTCTCTTTGTTTTTCAACAGCGTCTTCCCTCTGCATGCACTTGTATTCAATTTTTCCTTTTTATGGGATGCTTACCAGTTATCTTGAGATAGCACCTGCCCTAAAGTCTTCATTTGAACTTGATCATCTCCATAACAAACCACGCCATCATTCATTACTGCTGGGGAGACAGACTTGCGTAGTCGCCGTACAGGAGCAGTATGCCAATCTCTCCTAAAGATAAACAAACGTCCAATAGCTTATAATCATACTTCAAGGCATTCGCGCAGAGAAAGTGAAAACTGAACTTCACCACTATGCACCTCATCAATAATAGGGAACTATTGAACCACACAGTATCCTTTAAGTATGTTAAATACATTTTGTGAAGGGAAATAAGCCAAATTGCAATAGTGCATAGTTCATGACTACTTTCATAAGGTATTTGGCAGATAGGTAGAACTTTAAGGGCAAAAATACACGGATTGTAGGAAGTAGATGAGCTGTTGAATACAAAGGAGTCAAGAACTAAAATTTTAGGAAGAAGGGATTGGTTTGTGTGTGGTTACCTAACTGTATGGGTTGTCAACACCTGGAGAAGCAACACATATTGCTTTGCAAATATCTTTTTCTGGTAAAAATTTTAACATCCTTGAGGAAAGCACTAAATCTAAGCCTGGAGCAGAGGATAAGGCTGTATCCTCCTCTGCTGCCAGAAACTTTTTACAACCAAAAAAATAAAAAAGAAGATTTAACTATGTTGAAATGAAAACATATTACTTAACATGTTGGATGATCCCAAGATTAAACATAGCATGTCAAATGACTCTAACTTATTTACACATATGCAGCAAAACCCTATTGAAAACATGGAGAAAAAATAAATTGATCTAAGTAGCTTTGGAAAACAATGCTTTACTTGATTTTGTAAAACTGAAGACATAAAAGAGAGTACACAAAGTTTTATCTAGTAATAAATGTGTTTCTTCAAATTGCAGGTTAGCAACAGTGAAACGTGCAGAGGTGTGACCAAACAGGTACTGAAAATAAAAATCAAAGGATGAGAAGTAATTCTTTGTTTTCTTTAGGCAAAGAAAGGAGTTGCACAAAATAGGAGATGAAGAGGAAAATGGATCTTTAGTGCTGAGTCGGAGTCAGACATTCAGCAATTTTAGCATTAACAGATCCCACTGTAATAAAGATACATATGATAGAGATTTGGTGCAGAAATAACTGCAGATGTGTGCATCAATGCAATGTAAGTACCTCGTTGTCTAATTGTGGTCCCTGGTAGGAGCCAGGAAGAGCAACACCCCGGGAATAATGAATATGCTCTGCACACACGTATTGCTTTGCAAATATCTTTTTCCAGTAAAAATTTTAACATCCTTGAGGAAAGCACTAAATCTAAGCCTGGAGCAGAGGATAAGGCTGTATCCTCCTCTGCTGCCAGAAGCTTTTTACAAAAATGCGCGCAGGCTGGAACATATCATCAAATGCCCACAGAGGTCAGCTTGAGTATCTCTCAATGACCGAAACTGGCATCATTCATCGCATAACATGTTCTATAATGACAGTATTAGAATATGCCAAAATTTAAAGAAAATATCAGTGAATTTACATGAATATAAATGTCTGAATAAACAAACAAGTGAAGGAGACAAATGTTTCTTATAGAAGAATTCTTATTAATAAATGAAGAACAACTGAAAAAGGAAAGGCAAATCTCAGTGAGAACATCACAGGAACCAATACAGGCAAAATTAAAATCAGTTGAAGAAACTTTAAAGGAAATAGGACACTTACACTACCTCAAAGCCTCTCTCCTACATTTACTAATGATTGTGGTCATTTTACTATATGACTCCAACCCTTTGAAGCCACTCCCACCAGGAGGTAGAAGTTAATGTCTCTGCATGGGAGCAAAGCCTGGACTTAGTGATCCCCTCCTAAAAGATAGAGTGTAGAAAGAGAAAATTAGTAACTTCACAGGGAAGGAAGAAGGTGGATGCTTTCTTACTTGAGTGATCAAAGTTAACATTCCCAATGATAAATCATACTGGTATCCCAGGCCTCCCGATACATTGTGAGGAGAAGAGCAAGTCAAATAGCTCCCTTCCAATAACACTGACAAGAGGAGTGCATGGCAATCTTTGCCTCATGTTTGACTTAGTGGGAAAGGTTCTGGCTTTTCCCAATTATGTAATATGCTGGTGTTTCTGACTGGGGAGAAAGCCAACAATGTTAGGCAGGAATCAACAATTTCAAGTTCTATTATATTTTCTGTTAAACATTAAAGAGGATTGCCCATACCTGCAGAAACATACAAATATTCACAGCTATGTCGCTCACGAGTTTAATTGTATGTGGAAACACGCCCTTTTTGTGCAGCAACTAAAGCAGAGACAGGATAACTGCAGCATCCCTGTACGTTCCTCAGGCCCCTGCAAGTCACATGCATAACAAGTTCTCTGACCTTCACCACAGAAAACTAACTTTACCTATTTTGAACTGCAAAAGCTGTAACCAGAGAGGATACACCCATCTGTATTTGCCACCTGTGCAATGTTATGCTTTCAGGTTTGGCTTAGGTTGAGAAGGAAGTGATAGGAAGAGGTCAGTATGACACATCTGAGAAAGTTAGTTTTTGTTTAGTATATTGGATGATTATTAAATTAGCATTCATAGATAAATAATATACATAATGAAAAAACATACCCCATTTTCATAGCAAATAAAGAAATACCCACACCTAAACTCAACAAGAAATATATAAAATCTTCATGAGAGAGCTGTGAATTGCCTTGGAGGAGAAAAAAAAGAAACACAACCCCAAAATAGAGAAAGACATATGACATTGTTCTAAAGAAGACTTGAGATCACTAGTCTGTGATTTGACCTTAAGCTAAGATACATATTAAAAGTAATTTTAATAAAAATACTATGTATGTTTGTAGCTAGACGAGGTGATGGAACTTTTTTCAACAAGGAAAGGTAGCCTTTTCAGATATTAAAATACACCTTAAACTTCCTGAAAAATCCAGAAATGCACACACTTAGTGTATGTTAAATCATCTAGGAAAGCTCAACTCTTCAAAGATATTGAAATAAGTGGATACTTACATGGAAAGTAAGTGGAATGACATCAGAGTTTTTCTGCCAACCATACCAAGATAAATTCCAAATGGACCAGAGAGATTGCATACAAGACTGACTAGTGAAAAAAAAAAAGCTTCAGACTGGAAAACCGCTCCAACATCTGTTGAACTCATCAGTAGAATCAACTATGGTACAATCAACCAGTGGATCCTAGAAAGCTGTAAGAAACACAATGGTGATTATTACTAAATACTATTATTTTACAATCTTCAAGCTATGGTACTTAGAGTAAATAATAATGAAGTATGCATACTGTGACACCATTTATGAAGAAAGGGTCTGATAGGCAGGTAGCCTGATAGATACTGATGAGAGAAAAGGATTGTTATGTAGATGATATAAATATTTGCAAAAAACAAAAGTCAAAACCATAAGCACAAAAATTGTTTTTGAAGCAGTTATCTGTAAAGTAAAGGAATCTTCTTAGCGGACTATTTTGACATATTTTACAGAAATTTGAGTTGGGAATCATTCAAGTACATTACAATTAAAGAAAATTTAATTATATAAAGAAATTCATGAAAATCAAGGAAAAGCAAATCAATATTCACATACATTGACTTTTCAGCATCAACATCAAAAGTAAGTACGCCAAGGGGCTTTAAATGTACAAGGAGTGATCAAAATACACAGTGAAGGTTTAAATTTTAAAAAATATTATAGTAGAAGACGTATTTCCTTTAATTCCACTCACACTACTCCCCCTTGCTGGAAACACACTTACCCCACTGTTCATGCCACTTTCTGAACAGTTCTGGAAGGCGTCTTCCCTGAGAATTGTTTTGTTTGCTTCAATGTCCTGAATCAATTGAAAACATTTCCAGTCATTTCTGTCAGCTGAAATCTTTACTGTGGGTCTTCATCCATCTTATTCACCAAATATCACCGCACGAGACTTCTGACTCTTTCTCGAAGTCAAAATGAAGAGAAAAGGGAAGCATCTTGAATTCTTCCAAGACATCAATGCAGCCAGGGACCGCAGTTGAAGGTGCTCACATGCAAAGACTTCCAGGACTGGCTTACAAAGTGGTAAGAAATGGAATATGTGTGTTTGAAATAAGGGGAAGGATTTTGAGGGGGATTGATGGCAATGTGTGTTTAACTATAATAATTTTACTTATTTGAACATTCACTGTATTTTTTTATCATACCCCATAGTGTTTAATTCTATAGCTCTACTGTAACATGCATTAAGAACAAAAAATAATAATAATCACTGGAAAGATCATCTTAATCTATTTATTGCAACCATATTATTGGTGACTATGTTAGTCCACTTTTCATGACAACAGCATATCTGAGATAGGATGAATTCATAAAGAAGAGATCTATTGAACTGCCAATTTTAGAGGCTAGAAGTATAAACAGGATAGCACCAGTTGTGGTGAGAGTTTCAGGTGAATGGTGGGAACTGACACAGGAGAAACAGATCACATCTCCAAAGAGGACCCAGGAAGCTAAACAAGGCCAGTCCCTGGCTTTTATACCCTCTCTCTGTGCTTCTCCATTTCTCAGTCTCTCCATCTCTCTGTTTCTCTGTCTCTGTGTCTCTCTGTCCCTCTGTCTCCTTTCTCTCTCTCTGTCTCTGTCTCTCTGTCTCTGTCCCTCTGTCTCTGTCTCTTTGTCTCTCTGTCTCTGTCTCTGTCTCTCTCTCTCTCTCTCTCTCTGTCATACTAACAAGACCCCAAGAAGAGTACCTCCATCCCCTAAGTGCAACTAACTGACCCAAGGACCTTCCCCTGTGCCACACCTACTAAATGTGCCACCATCTCTCAACACAGTCACTGTGGGAGCCAAGCTCCTACCGATGAATGTTGGGGGATAAATCACCACTGATGTGCACCAGCGACAGTGTCATTACTGTCATTCTGAGACAGTTGTGTCTTTAATAAGAGATAAAGCACTAAGATGATAAAAGACGCTGTTTCTGCTTTTCCCAGTACCAGTGTGAATGGGGGTTTCTGAGCGGGCAACAGAGAGCAAGGCACATTGTAAAGAGAGGGGATTAAACAAGACTATGGCCCTGAATTTTATCTGGAAACGTGAACATAAAATTGTGATGTATTAGGCCAAGAATTTAGCTCAGTGGCATAAGCACCTGCCTGGCAAGCGCAAGGTTTTGAGTTCAATTCCTGAAACAAAAAAACAAAACAAAACAAAAAAAAGTCTGTCTTGGTTTTGGTCTTTGTTTTTGTAGGGACTCAAACTCATGACCTCACACTAGCCAGGTAGGTGGTGTGCAGCTGAGCTGTAATCCCCTGAAAGGTGTATTTATCTTGATCCTGGGTTATCCACTACACTTGCCTAGAAGCACTGACCAATTCAATTTACAATGAGGGCCACCACTCTACCTCCAGAGCTCCTGGGAGAAATGAGGAGTGGATACAAAAAATCTGGGCAACTTACACAGCTGGATAATAAGGAAACTAACAAAAATCACAAAGAATCATATCAGAAAGTCATGTCAGCAGTGGGAAGAGAGACCCACTTCCTCATAATGAAATCATCTCAAGAAAAATAAATTTAACTGCAATGAATTGAAACACATGGAACTGAAGTTGCTGAATTTATAATGGCTCTAAAGCAAAATGACAACTATTAAAAATTGGTCAATGGGGAACAAATTTACTATTTTGGAATTTCACAAGTAAAGGAAAGAAACAAGTGTTTATATACCCCACAATATACAATCCTACTACTGATAAACAAATAGAAATTATAGAAATTTTGATTGAGTTATTCTAGACAATAAATGAGTGGGAAATGACAGCATTAGAATAGAAATATTGAATCTCAATGTATAATAAAACTTCACATTGCTCACTGTTAGCTGCTAGATTCACAAAAAAAGCAAAATCAGAGACAACCTGTCTCCTGATAGTAAAACAAGACTCCTTTGAGATTCCGTTAAAGCTGTCAGGACAGGCATGAAGCAGTGAAATAATCTTATGGGACGTTGAAATGCAATCACCCGTTTGTAGAAAACATGCTGTCTTGGTTATTTCCTTGCTGCTTGGACAAAATGCCTGACGCCCACAGGACAAAGGAGGAAAGGTTATTCGGCCTGTAAAGGTTTCAGTCCATAGTTGACTGGTCTCAAGGCAGGACCGCATGGCAGAGGGGCATCGCGAGGAGAAACAGTCCTTGGCAGGGCAGGCAGGAAGTAACAAGCAGCCACCCTTCCTGTTCCTTTATCACGGCCAGGCTACAAAACTACTAGTTGGTGCAACCCACACCCAAAGCAAAGCTTCATCATCCACACCCAGAACTATGCTAAACTCGTTTAGTTGCCATACATCCTTAATCCTTATTTATGCATCCTAGATCCAGTCACCTCTAAAAATCCTCACCTATGAGCCCATAAGGCTTTGCAGGGACATCTACATACAAGTTATAGCAGTATACAGCAGTATATAGCAAAAAGGTCAGTGGCACTATGGAGAAAAGTAAGAAAAATCCACACTATGGAATCCTCTGCAGATCAGTGTTTGGTTCTTTTCTCCCTTTGATTGTTGGCTTCTGGCAAAAATTAAATCACAAAAGAAAAAAAAGGTAAAAATGAAAGTTTAGATTAAAGCAATTGACCCTACAAATAATCACAATAATGAAAAGATTGTGAAATATGATATAAACATCAACTTACTAAAGGCATTTATGACTTGTAAGTAAAGTAACACTAGCAACTAAATAAATATACTATTAGTAAATGTTTGATGATTTGTTGAGTAATAGTGTGGTCTTAATTTAAATAGTCTTTTTCTTTAAAAAAACCACTTTGAAATATTTTTGTATGAACTGAAGCTCTATTGAGATTGACTTTAAATTTGTGTGAAAAGAAGGAAAAGAGGAGAGATATTCAAGATAGGAGAGAGAATGAATTTTAATTGTTGGAATTAAGTATCCACAATGTGAGAACTTAAGAACATTTGTTATATTCATGTTCATTTTGGACATATTTAAATTTTTTGATAGCACAAATTTATGAACAAAAACTGGCTATCAAATGACTATGGCTCTATATTATCCTAATGCTAGATTTCTATTAAAAATATAGCTTACCTGTGTCACTGGATTTATGAAAGTACAACTGGACATGTGTCTGGGGAAAGGACAGTATGTGAGTAATTTAAGGTGTATCAGAAATAGAACAGGGAAATGAGAGATGAGAGGGAGACAAAGGGCGGGAAACAGAAAAGGCGGGAGCTGACGTGTATACCTTCTTACACTCTATGGACAGTACTCAACTGAAATACAATTTTTTAGAATCGTGCAAGCATATAAACACAAAATTCTGGATAGTGTCTGACCTCTCAGAAAGCACGACTTAAATAAGGCACGTTCCTCTCCTAAAGTATGGAAATCCTAGAGAAATACAGCAGCCTCGCGGTGGTGGATGTGTCTATGAGATACTCCTTCCTCCTCACTCCAGGGCGGTTCTGGCTCATTCTGCCGGAACTTGATCCGAACGTTGTCTTCCCACACTGTCTTCTGACTGTGAAGACCTTGTGCCTGCTGCCTTTGCAGAGATTACCACAAGGCTCGGAATAATTCTTCGGGTGCTTCTTCTCCCAGTTGGACCTCCATGAGAGCAAGACTTTCGTCCCACTGTTCAGCAGTAGCAGGAAGTGAGGGCCAGCTGTGCCCAGTCTCCAGCAACCCTTTGCAAACTGTGAATGTGAGTGTGTTGCGTATGCTCTCAGAGCCTTAGCTTCCTGACATAAATTACATGCAATTGTGCCCACTTTCGGTGCCATTACGGTGTTTAGAGGTGATGCATGGGATATACGTGGTGCAGGATGTGGCATGCAGTTGGCATTTAACAAGAGTCACGGTCACGCCAGGGTAACCTGTGATGCAGTAGCTCACATCATTGCTTACCAGGTGTATGTACACAAAAAAATGTCAGGAATTAATGAATGGACTCTTGGAATAAGTGAAGTTGGATATGATTTCTGGAGAAAATGACTTTCAGTTTCTGGTTGGAGACGGTTCATACCGAAAGAATGAACTCATTACTAAGAGGCCATTTTGACTCCCAACTCTCAAAAGCAAATATTTTGAATCTTCTCACTTTTAATGCAAATCTCTCTTTCCTACTAAGTTGTCAATAAACAACTTGCCTGGCAAATGCCAGCCATATCTCAGACTATATAACCAGGTCATATGCCTTAATTTCACACTTATCTCACACTAACTCTCTCCTCATTTCAAATTAAAACAGTGCTTAAATCTTAGGTCGTCAAAATGAGGCTGTGCAGTCAATAAAGAAGTGCAGTGTTAGTGTGGCAGAAAGGTCCCTGGACTGGAGACCAGGGCAGTGATGTGGAGTGGGGTGGGCTGATTTTGATAACAGGATGTTGATATGTATTTGTTCTTTCAGCACCAATGTGGTTAATTTCAAAAGAGAAGCCATACAGAAACTATCTAACACCGTGAGATTTTTTTTCCCATAAAATAGAACTCCCCATCTATCTTACATTTTATTGTTTTCCCTTGTAGATCAAATCTCATGACTGGCACAGGCCCTATTATCTCCCTCTTAGGCACACTTGTCAGAGTCTTGGTATAAAGATGGGGCAGGAGGCAGCCAGTTATTTAAAAAAAAGCCATTGGACATTTCCGTGACTATGGTTTTATTTAGCGATTTAACCTAATTTGAAATATTAATATCCATGGACTTAAGTGAAGCTAGCAATGTCCAGGAGCCCAGCTCACAAAGGAGTTGGCACTTTAAAATGAAAATATATTGCATTACTAGCATCTTTCTGCTCACTCCTCCCACAAATTATTCATTTAGACAGCTCGTGAATTGGATTTGCAACTACTGTTATGCTCTACACAGTACAAAAGAGGAACTGCCTGGTGGACTTTATCTGTTAATTGCATAATACATGATGTCAGATCTTGCATAATGCTCTATTGGCTGGGTTTCTATTACTAAGCTTTTGCAAATATTAACTATGTGCTTTCTCTCGGTGTTTACAGAACCGGGATTTCTTGCACATTCTTAGATACATAGTTTGTGCTTTTCCAGTAGATAATACTTTAGATATGACTTGGGATAATATTTTAGATGACTTTTGTTCATGAGACTCAAAATTAATTTTGGATCATCTCCCAGGAGCAAATGGGGTCCATTCAAGTACTGTGAATAATTTTAAATGACTGAGGAACAGAGTAAAATTTTCTCACTAATTTTTAGTTAATGTGATGTGAATATTGTGGATAATTTAAAAAGTCTCAAAGTGCATTCTCCAGTCATTTTTTTTTTGCTCATCTTAATTACCTTTGCACATTCTTCTTGTTAAACTTATACCTAAAATGATGATAGCAAAGCTTGTAGTCAGCTGCTGCCAGCCATAAATCAACATTTTTGGGCACAATGAGTTTTCATTTATCTCTGATATGCAGCATTTAAGGATTGATGCTTTCTAACTGTACTTTTAAGGACAGATTTTCATGTGAATACAAGCACTGGCATTTAAACAAAGAAAATCATTAATCTGAATCTAAACTTTATATTAACCATTCAGAGTTCTATTTTCCTCGGTTTGCCTTTTTTTTTTTCTTTTCTCTTTTCAAAGTCATTGGTTGCCATTTCCAAAACCTTCTTAAAATGTGTCTAGAGCTTTCTGTTGCCTTTTAGATGAAGGCTTAAATGATTATTTGGCAGTAAAAAATGAAACTTAGATGAACCTTGACATGCTTCTCAGGGTATAATTCATATCATCAGGATTTATCTACTTTAGAAACTAAAGAGTTAACCTAATCATCTCATTTTATTGCTAATTTAGAAAAGCCCCCCCCCCGAATACACTCTCACTTTTCTAAATTCACACTGCTTATGACCTGAGCCTTTTATACACTGCTCTATTACCAACAGCTAATCCCTCTCACTTATTGATAATTGGACAAAACTGAACAACTTGCCAACTCCCGAGCCCAGCTCACCACTGAGGGTTCTATTCAGATATTCCCAAGAAAACCACATTGGCTTCCAAGTTTGGTTCTTTTGTGGCATGTCAATGGGAAACAAGTGAGAGATTTTCTCATTGCTTAGGAATTTCACCAATTCTAACCTGCTTATTGAGCATTCTTTCTAAGGAATAACATTTACAGTGTATATAGTTCACAGATCTCCTTGGCTTACATTTCAATGAATAGCCTGCAATTCTTGTTTACTGAAATAATTATTTTAGTGCATATATTTAAACTATAATTATACAATAAGTATCTCTTTCAGAACTTGGTTTATTTTGTGGATTCATGCAAATTCAAAGGAGAGATGCCCCAGCACCTAAGACTCACGCACACTTATCACAGGATTAAGCCAGAGGCACTACTTTCTATCTGCTTAATTAGTTCTTGAAATTATAGAAGCCTATGAATCGACACCACATAGAAATCAATGCAATGCTTTCTTAAGGGGATATTCCATCAAATTTTGAAACCGTGTTGCCACAGACATGCAGGTTTAGGAAGTATTTTCTATCTTTAAGCTTAATAAACATATTTAATGGCATCTGCTCGCATGAAGCAAGCCTTTGGGGCATATGCTAAGAAGCTAGGACAAAGACTGTGGTAACTGAATTATTATAGAAAGAAATTAAATGCTTACAACAGGGTAGCATTCAGAGATGCTCACAAAGAGAGGACAATGCGGTTCACTCATTCATGGCTTGAATTTATGCCCTTCCCAATTCAATGGGACAGTGTTTGCTGCCTTTCCTGCCGCCCACAGCTCAGCCTAGACGCAGCCCAGCAGGCTTGAGGGACTTCTCCCCTCTGATTCTTCCTCCAACCTTCTCTTCCATTTTTTTTTTACCCCAATCTGACCATGTTTTCTTGCAGCGTTTAACATACCTCACATGTTGATTTCCCTAGAAGTTTGATATTAAATCACAGATGGGAAGCCATGCAATTTATTAAATCTGAGCGCTTATGTTTAGAAGGATTGGGAAAGTGGCCAATACATGGATTGAAATGACACTCAGATTTAGAAAATTGGCCATTTAAGGAAGTTAACTGACTCAAGATGCAGGAAGAAAAAAAAACAGAATGAAGGAAAGAAAGAGAGAAAAAATAAATAAAGAAAGAGGAATCCTTAACAAGTTCATTAGAAAATCAGCAGTATTGAGTGTTACCTGTTTTAAAGAACTGTTCAAATACCTTTCTAAATTAGCGTGCCTGTCTCATCACCAAAAATCAACCCATGCTAAGTGAGAAGTACACAATATTTTTTCAATGCTGATACTGACTATTTGAGAGTTGCTTTATTAGTTAATCACTTTGCGCTTGATGTTAATTTACCCCTCTATCTTGTTCAAGCAACGAGAACTGTCTGCCCTCTGCTCTATTTAGATACAGGGGGGTGAAATCTGCCTGTGGAAAGCGGGAATCATCAGGAGTTGTGGCAAAGCCTTGGCATCTCCCCACACATGGCAGGTGCCAGTGATGAGGAGTGCAAGCTCCGGCAGAAGGGGACCATCCAAGTGCAAGGCTGACCAGGAGGAAGACCCAGAGCATCGACCCCAGGCATCTGCTGTTCTCTCCCAGGATTCCTCCAGGAAGTTAAATCCAAATATCCACAGCATTCATCATACGTAATAAATTAATTTCTTGGTATTAGCAACGCAGCTCAAAAGAACAAAGAAAATAACCTCAAATGATTTTCTGATGATAGGGCTCAGAACCCCTGCTGAGAACAAACATGGGTTTCTGTGTGACAACCATCTCAACAGGGCTTTGTACCTCAGTTTTGGGAATGAAGAAAAGCAGAGGTCTCAAGATGTAGCCCAGCAGAAGAACAGGTGCTCAGCATGCCCGAGTCCCAAGTTTCATCCTGAAAAAGAACGTAGCTATTATGTATCACAAGTACATATCAATCAGAGAAATGATAAAGAAATTCTAAAAGTGGGACATGGCAAAAACAAAACAAAACTACCCAAAAGTTATGTACAAAAGATGAAAAAGCAGAAGAGAGGTGAGTGGTATTTTGATAGTGTTATTTTATTTATTAGAAGCAAGTACAGTACATTGTTTTTCTGTGTGGTCATGCTGCTTGTTACTTTCTGATTCCTTTCTTTCCGAAACCAGACCCATTTTCTCCAGGTTCTCCACCTTGCTGGCACGGGGTTGATCCTTGGTGGGCCACATGCTGCCCATAGGAGATCCCTATGGCAGCTCTCCAGGAGTGCTGGGGCAGCTTTTCTGGAGGTCCATCATGTCCCCCTTCTCCCTGGCCCAGGCCAAAGCTGAGTCTTTTCCCTCTGCTGACCCCTTCAGATGAAGGGGGTAACAGTCACTAGGTGAGCTCCATTTCCATCCCTGGCCCCTTAGTCCACCTTCACCGCCCAATGGGTCCCGCAGGTAGCTCCGTGCATGGGATTCTCTCTGCTCTGGGCCCTGCTGCCTCAGACGTCCAGCACCAGAGCCCTGAGTCCTGAGGTCCCACATGCTTCTCAGTCATTGCACTGTTGAATTTTCATTTACTGAAAAGAATGTGTGTTTGTGTTAGGTCTTTAGAGCATTTCCCAACTTCCAAGTTACATTAAATTGTCCTACTGTTTCTCTATACACAAATTGTGAAGAGAATGATATTTGTTTCAGGTTTATATCAGTTACATAAGGAGATATTTTTACTTCCTCTTCTATGGGGAATTTTTACCCATGTGTTTTTATTGCCTGCTAGTACAGTTCTGATGCTTTGTCTCAGTGCCTTCTCCCTTCTTTACAATTGGTCCCTCTTACTGGCGCCCCTTTCCATGAACCTGAATATTTCAAATCTCGCACCACTAGGACAGTTTTTGAGACTTCAGGCTGGAATCCTTCTCATTTTTACCTTCTTAATAATATTGACAAAAACAAATAGCATGTGTGCTACAACTGAATGTGTGCCTCAAGGGGAAAGTGAGAAATACTAATCATTGGTTTGCAAATTTTGCTATTCAATAAACCTCAGATTTGAGAATAATATTACAGAAATGGAATCCCTCTTAAAGTCATATTCCTCCCAATCCAGCAAGTAATCACAATGGCTGATACAAAGATAATGACTATTAATGTAAAAAATAATACAGCTTACTTTCTTCTTGAGCTTAGAATTTCTTGTTCTGAACTATATAACATGAAGTCCTTCAAAGTTTGCAGTTTTGTGCCTGATTCAATTTTCATAAAATAGCATTGCTACCAGGTCTAGATTACAGTTTTGTGTGGAATATCAGAGAAGTCTAAATTTGCCTTACATTGCTATATTAGTATTCCCTGTATTCATAATTTCACAATTTTTTTCACATTATCTTAGACTTTGGGCATCAGTGATAAGCTGTAACTTGTAAATCCCATTTCTTTACCTATTTACATATAACATAACTACTATCATCACCAGGATATCAGCTGAAATAAACATAAATCTTATGTCACTATGTGAAAGGACTTACGTGGAATCTTCATAATCTCCCCCTGATTTGGATATTGTTCAGCAGTCCAGATGCCTGTCTCTGTGAGGAAAACTCCAGTGTGGTTATTTTCTGTAGTTCCTACACTGTCACATCCTCACAAAAGGTGGAAGAGTAGAGAAAATATCTGAATTAGGAAAAAAAATTACCATGACCAATTTCTTAGTTTTCTTCAGCTAATAAGAGTGAGTGAAAGTAAGACATGAGATTTAGTAATCGAACAACATTTCTAGCCACTTATATATTTGTTGGAAATGACAGTGACTGGTTGAAATATTACAAGTGATGATGCCAACGAAAAATAGGAAGGCTTGGTAACTTCTCTTTGAAGAAAGAAGAGGTGTCCCCAGTGCGCAGGAGAGGTGGATGTGAGGCCGACGGGTGTTGTCCTATTGACCCCCCCAGAACCATCACCTTACGACCAAACAGTCATCAGAAACCTCACCCCACCCTGTGACCGGTCCTGAAACAGCTTGATCCAAAGGTCACGGAAACAGGCGTGAAAGTGTTAAGAAGTCATACTATTTAAACTGGGTTGCAGAACTCCTATTAAAAATGGCAGCACTATAAATGTTCTAGTATTGTCAGGAATGTTCTGTTGGATGACACTGCGCTGTGATTTGTACACACAGCGGACCAGAGTTGATGGGTGAATGAAATGATCCATAACCCTCTCTGACACATTTAGAGCAGTTCAGCTGCACGCGGAGAACAGTCCATCATTTGCACCCTTCTGTGAAAGCCGGCTTCACCAAGTGTTTCAATGAAATATGTGCGACTTCCCATTTAAATTAGTACCACATGAACCATGAAGAGCACCACAGGTATCTGTTGTAGCACCGGCCTAATGCAAAAGTGGCCTGTCTTGTAATGCTCTAACAGGAAAGACATACAACCATTCATCTGTAACATATTAAAACCAGAAGAAATAAATTACTCCATAGATGAAGAATTATTGCTAGTGAAGAAAATGTGCAAAGGTAGTCCTAAAAAGCAGCTTTTACTAAAAAATTATCGCAACAGCATTTGAATTCTTAATGCATATTAAACTGAGAACTTGCAACCATAAATCATCATTTTTAAATGGAGAAAATCTGGTTAAAACTTTTAGCAGAGATTTGTTTCCTTTCGTCTCTGCAGTTTTAGCCTTGGCATTGCTAAGAGACTGCCTGCATTATGCCAGGAACAGTGACTCCAAGAGATTATAACAAAGGCAAACAACCAAAGAGGCAGCCACATCTTACTTGTCTTTGTTTTTGTTTTTTAATATTTGTTTCTTAAGGTGACATAAAGTGAAGCTGAATACAATGTATCAACAAAGCAAGATCTTTCCACTATGAAAGTGCTATTCAAGTAACACTCTAATGAATGAACAATCCTCTCTGCTAAAATATATGTGCCTTAAGTGTTTGAGTAAGAACCATAAACACCTTCCCAGTATATAAAGTGTGCTTTTGAAAGAATAATGATGGTTGTGATTCAATTACACCGCCCTCCTCATGACTACTATAAATGCTTACACAAAAAGAGTGATAACAGCAAACACTTCGGGTTATGGCCATAGATTAGATACTTTACTGAATGTTTCACAGACGCTATCTCATGTAGGCCCTGTGCAAGCCCTATCTGGTAGATGATTTTACTATTACTGTTTTCCAGAAAAAAGAAGTTAGGCATAAGGATGTATGGTAACCAGCACTAAATCAGCCAGCCAATTTCAGAATAAGAAATTGATGGAGAGTTTGGTGGATCCAAAACACCTCCACAAAAATGTTCTTGTTTGATTCCTCAAACATGCCATGGGGGTTAGTGGAGGATACTGTCATTCCATTCTTATTTCAGAGCATGAACTGGCCTGCCCAAGGTCACACCAAAACAGTGATGAATTAAATGTTAAGACTGAGCAGGAGGCCAGGCAGACACCCAAACCAAACCTTGGGCACTCCTCACACCCCATTCTCCTCCTAGAGCAAATCTACTGTATCTCACTTTAAAGTAGCAAAGGACACATGGGAAATCAATGTCAAAGGAGGTAAGCATATAAAACATAGTCTCTCAAAAATATTGTTTATTACTTTTACGAAGGAATGTTGATCTCATTGCAAAAGAAAAAATTCAGCTGTGTGTCATGATACATGGGAAAGATAGAGATTCTTTTCCAGTCACCTATAAAGTTGTTTCTTACCAAATATTTAAAGCACGTTGATGTTTTCTCACTGGGCAGGCCTTCCATATATCAGCACTGTTGTAGTTTCCTGAGTCATAACAAACAAAGCTGAAATCTGGGATATTTGAGAATTCTGAGTGGCCTTTGAAATAGGGTTATGGTTTACATATTGATGTACCCCCAAAGCCTCATGTGCTCATAGGTTAGGATTTAGGGACATGAGTGAATCATGGGTATATGATATTTATCACTGAATTAGTCTCCAGATGGGTTTACAACTGAATGTGATGTTGAGCGGTGAACATAGGAGGGAGAATATAGGTTGCTGAGGTTGTGATCTAGAGGGATTTATCTCCTCCTCCTCCCTTGGTCTCTCTCAGCTTCCTGCCTGCCATGCCATGGACTGTCCCCTCTCTGCCATGCTGCTCTGCCTTGGAACCAGGTGACTGTGGACTGAAACCTGTACAAACAGTGAGCCAAATAAACTTGACCCCTTTTAACTTGTTGGTGTCAAGTATTTTGTCACAACAAAATCTATGCGATACATTTATGATGAAAAACTTTCTCAAAAAGATGCAGAGTACATCCATATGATATAATAACGCTCAAGGCTTTTTTTCATGTTACATTCAAATCTTCTAACTTAAAACTGTGCTGCTAATATTAAAACGCTGTCTATTTGGGCAGGAGTTTTCATCAGGCCCTCCACCTGAGAGAGTGTCCCTGGCTCCATGAACCCTCAACATGTGAAGGAAATGTAATTAGGAGCAGCAATTTATCAAAACTACCACTAGCAAGTTTGATGCCACTTACTAAATAAAATTCTGTAGTGAGGTATGCAAAGAACAGTTAAGAAGCTGCAGCATTTACCTGAAACACACATTTTCTAGGAGCTGCAAAATTAAGAGTTGTATGGATTTGAGTAGAAGTCCTGGAGGTAATTCTGCTTTTTATCTAAGACTCTGTAATCAGCCCTCTGCACTGTAAACTATACCTAACGCAAAGTACAATACCATGTGACACAACACAGTACAATACAGTGAGATCAGGCCGCTGATAAAAATCGCAATCTAAGTGAAGGAATGGGGGATCTGAGATCTACCTATAAATAGGACGCATTTTAGGAACAAAAGGAAAAGTAGTTGATTGCTGTTCATGCTTAGCTTTGGTTTATTTTTGAGCCACAAAGCAAAGAGAAACACAGGACCTGAATACATCCAGAGGAGAGCATTGGTCA
Organism: Dasyprocta punctata; assembly: GCA_004363535.1. Classification (NCBI taxonomy): domain Eukaryota; kingdom Metazoa; phylum Chordata; class Mammalia; order Rodentia; family Dasyproctidae; genus Dasyprocta; species Dasyprocta punctata. Next base: position 36,961 of record RJWM01001232.1, read on the forward strand.
CTCCACGCTATGCAGGGAAACTCGGAAACACCCAGCGCAGGCCTGAAGGGAGCTTAGTAAAGGAAATCTTTCCGGGGAGGAGAGCGGGGACGAGAGAAATGAGATGGGAATTACTCCACAAACATCAGCGGCAGGGTGAGTACAAGAAATTCGTCAGTCTCCTGTGGCCGATGCCTCCAAACCTTGTGTAACTCCCTAGAGAGAGACAGGATGAGAGGATCACACTTTTTCATTTAAAAAAGAAAGACCCTTTCCGTTGTCACTTGAGGGATGACTCTGGGTGGCCCCTAGGTGGCTTCAGCATGGAACTGGCTGCCAGAAAACCAACCAGGGGTTTGCAGAGTGAGGACTTTCTGCTGCACTCCTGACCTTCAGGGAGGAGGAGAAGCAGGAGATTGAGTACACCTCCTTGTTCGTATGTCTGTGTGACACGGTCTCAATCAAACCCTCCGGATGATGGTTCTGGGGAGCCTGCACAGTGGTGACCACACCGGGGTCTTCCCAAAGAGCACAGAAGTCCCCCGTGCCCGCTTCCTGCCTTGTTGAGGCTCCGCTTTCACTTTGCTGTACCCGAGTTGAAGCCTTTGTATGAAAGTGGAAATAATTAATAAGCAAAGTGCTGTCCTGAGTCCTGTGAGCCAGACCCTTCACCTTCTAGATGATTGACTGGAAGTATAAGAGGCCAGAGGGTTGCAGTTGGCACGTGAAGTGGGGCACTCTTGGGGGGTTGAGGGCTTGGGCTGCAAAGTCTACAGTGGTACCAGGAGGTTCACTTCAGAACAGAGGTGGATTACTGGGCATCAGATTGGTGTCCGGAGACATGGACTGGACAGTACTACCAGGAAAACCCCACACACTTGCGGTCAGATGTGTCCTGAGTACAAACAGCTCCACGCCAGCATCTGGTACTGGGGGTATAAAACTTGGTTAAAATGGTAATAAATGTATGATATAGAGAGACCAGCCCTTCTTTTAAACAAATTATTTAATTAACTGGGACAGCATGAGACTTCCTGCCCAAGCCGACTAATTGCTTCTATTCTATAAGTTTCCTCATTATTCTGTTTACATTAGTAGGAGAGCAATTGCCAACTTGATAGGCTGTTTAAGAAGTTCCCATCTCCTTGGTTCCTAGATTGTGCTTCTCTTGGAGAAAGCACCATTTCACTGCCAGCGCTAGAACCTACCTGCAGACAGAGTGGCTGCACCAGGGACACACATACCAATACGAGCCTGACTGTGAGAACACACACTTGTGAGTGTGCACACACACAGAGGCATCAAGGGACAAGGAGAAACAGTGATTCCTGTGTAAGGGCTGAGCTTCAGGCTTCTTCTATGTGCAAGAAGAGCAGTTATTAAAATCATAGCAAAGCTCGTAAAAATAAAGCCCTCCGTCCCGTGGTCCACAAAGCTGCAGTGTGACAGTGGTTTTCCCCTTTTCTGGGTTTCTTTTGCCTGGGGTCTGGGCGCCCCCACAGCATTCCATTTTCCTCCCAGCTCCAATTATCACCAGCCAGTTACTACAAAATAATTGTCAAATGGTCTCTTAACCCTACGTTGGTTATTCATGTGTTTTAGATCCCTCCTGCTCCCTTCTCAATCACACAGCCCACACCTCATTACCTTCCTCCATCTCCTCCCAGCGAGCGCCGCGGAGAGCCACAGGACTCCCCACTCTCATTCTCTAAGTGTCTCTCTGCTCCTCTCTTTTTCTGATTAAATTTCTTGGCGACTCTGTCTGAGGATTTACACTCCAGCTCGTCTGTCTCTGACTTTGCTTTTTCGCACCCTCTTCTACCCATTACCTACTGTTCTTATGTTTCCCCTCTTGCCCTGTGCGGGGTCCCATACTTCATATGCGATTTTGTCTGTCGTATGCTAAGAAACATTTCATGCCAGGCAGAGTTTTAAACCCATTTCCCTCGTGTCTGCTGCCTTGCTTTCCCTCTCTGCGGAGCCTCTCCTCCCGGCCCGTGTTTGTTTGCCCCGCTAGTCCCATGACTACAGCACTCTTTCACAATGGGTGACAAGGGATTTCACCCAGGAGGGTCCTTTACTGCGATGAAGAGCTTACCCTTCCTTCTGTGCGTTTTGAATCACTTTCTCTGTTACCTCTCCGGCTATCTGCTGCCAACCGCATCTGTCGTGTGGATGTCTTTATCTCAGTCCTCCAAACACTTCTTCCCGCCACACGTCCACAGTGGGTACACACACACTGGAAATGGTCCTTTACCTTGGGCCCATTATTGATCAAATCGCTTTGGTCTCTAGGAATTTTTAAAAAGCAAGACGCGTGTTTCTCTCTGTGGTTTTGCTGGGCACAGCCGCCAGAGATGATGTTGAATCCGTGGGAGAAAGTTTAATTACTTTTGCTTCTGAAAGACTTAAGACTGAAAGGCAAAGGATATCACAACTTATTTTTCAGAAAATCTCCATCGTGCTGGTGATATGATAAGTTTTAACCATAGCTTTGGATGTACACGTATGTGTTTGTGAGTCTACGTTTCTAAAGTTTTGTAGTGAAATCAATTATTTTAGATGTGTTTCAAACCCACAGAGGCTTTTGTTGCCCTCGTTTGCTTTGGCACAGACAGCACTGATGGAGCTGGGAGAGAATTTACTCATCCTTTGCAAACTCTCCACTCTTCTGCCAATATTTGATATCCCGTCTTCCGTCTTGTTTATTTTGTTTGTGGTAAATTATCATTTTGGCAAGGTGCCCTTGAAACAGACTTCACTGATACAAAAATGCGTCTGATCTGGCCAGCAGGACAAGAAAGATGGATAATTCCTCCCAAGGACAATTCTGGGGGAGACTGGGGAGGGTTGGGTTCAGATAACGAGATTCTTATCTCCACAACCAATGCATATTCAGTAGTCTCTGCGGTTTCACCTCAGATTGTTTAAAATAAGTAAGGGTAAAAAAGAGCTGCTGTGCTCATACTCTTGAAATGATTTGTACCAAGAACCCAGCTAATGCTCAGGTGAAATGGAATTCAGTGCAGGCTCATTTGGATGGAAGGGTCCGTCATCTCGTACAGGAATCCTATCTCCCAGAATGGGAGGGATTCTCTTAGGTGTGCGCCTAACACATGGTGTTCACTTGATGTTCATGCCACAAAATCTCATTAAGGAGGATCATTTCTAGTTATCCTTTACAACAGAGGGGAAAGGGCAATATTACCAGCTGCAAGGATTTTACATACCTGGATAAAACATTTTCAAATAACAGAAAAACCATATCTCATTTACTTAAATAAAATAGCCAAATCCATAACAATATCATGAGCTGCCTTAGGAATTATCATGTAAAAATAATTAATATCACTTAGACATATTGACTTACCAAAGAACTATCTAGAAATACCAAATCAGCTCATATGTGTCACAGGCTAAGTCTCCTTTGTCCAAAATTTATATTTCAAATAGTGTATTACACTACCTCCTTGTTCTTTTTACTTACCAAAAGGGCACAAATCAAATTAAGAAAATATGCATGGAGAAATGGAGAGCTAGCTAAATTACAGGATAAAAATCTACATATACTGAATTGCATTTCTCATTTTGATAATTTATGGAAAAATAATCCATGTAAAGAGAAAAAAGTATGTTGGGTTGAATATTTGTCTATACAATGCATTTATATCTCTCAAAACATGTATCTACATCTAATTTAAATAATTTTAAGCATATTAGTAATATATATATATATATATATGCACGTACAAACAGGGGCTAATCAAAGCACACTAGTATTTGGATATGGGATAGCTTGTAATTTTAAAGATACTGTGATATTGGATCTATAATTTAGGAAAAGAGGGTTATAGGAAGTTAAAATTCTACTACATTTCAGTAAGTAGGATGGTGATGTGACAGGCTGGATGGTCAGCTTGCTCAATTTGAGAGACACGTAGGGGTTTCACGAAGCACACCTCGGGGTGTGTCTGGTTGGCTCACTGAAGCATAACTTAGGAGATTATATCTGCTCACGGACTCTTTGTTTCTAACCCAATTCCCCAGCTCTCAGTTTCCTGGCCATCGTGAAATGAGCAGCTATGCTTTGCCTTGCCACAGCCTTCTACCGTGATGTTGCTGCCTTGGCGAAAGCTGATCATGGGCTGAATCCTCTGAAATTATGAGCCAAAATAAAGTCTTTTCCCTTTAGGTTCTGAATGCAGGCATTTTATTCCATTTGTGGGAAAGCTGACCAGCAGAGCTGAGGCATGGGGAGCTGCTTCTCTATGTGCTAAGTGGCAAGGAAAACTCATTCTGGGTTCAGATTTACGTGAGGTGGTGCCCTCAAGTAACAAACACGAATGCATACACTCTCAATTTTATCAGCACTGTCCACATAAAATCTTCTGACCTAATGTCATACCAAAGATACAAAAGCTATATAGATTTTTTTCTTTCCAAATCATTTTTGGAATTTGTTTTACTATAGTCATATAAGTTCACTGAAAAGTAAACATTTCTGTATAGAGTAATTCAAGAAGTTGTTGAAAATAAGAACATAGGACAAGACTTAAGGGAAATAATTCAGACAACATGATTGAAGTAAAGTGGAGATTCACTAATCAGAGATACTTTTGCTTGTCTTCTTTCTAGTTCTTTAACATGGTTTCAATCATCATGTTCCAAATCATTGATGAAAGAGAACACAAGAACAAAGCCACAGAGGAAATCGTCTTGATCTCAGATTATTCTCTAACATTAGCAAGTACCCTTCTGTGTAGAATCTACTTTTTGTAGAGCCACGCTGGAAATGCATTTCATTTCATTTTTATTGCAAGCAGTATTTAGAAACATAAAATTTGAGATTATGAGCACAAAATACGTATCACATGAAGATATCATGTAAATTTCATTTTACCAAAAACATAAGCAAAGAATTTGCAGTAAACAAAAATATAACTTGTAGAAATTGTTCCTTTAGAATTTCAAAGCTAAGCATTTTCAAATTTCATGATTATCATGTGTTCAAATATGGAGCATTTTGTTTTTGTCTTCAGTATGTGAGTTAGTAAAATCACCAACTCATCAAGCACCAAACAATGTTCTGGGGATGGGGATAAAGTGAATGAAGACAAATAGAATCCAGTTTCCATGCAATGCACACACTAAAAGGGAGCAGAGAAAACAAACAGGTAGTTACAGAGTTAAAGATCCTGTATAAAATCGTGATAAAGGTTACACAAAAAGAGCATAACCCATGGCAGGAGGATTAGGGAGAAGGCATGACTCAGTTTGGGGACTGAATAAGCCTCCCCTGAGAAAGGAACCTTAAGCTTAAACCCGCGGCTGCTAAAATTTAGCAGCAAAAAGGATGAGGGAACATGGTGTCATCATCATCATCCGGCTAATTTTTCTTTTCAGACTGCGAAGTAACTGAAAGTTTAGCACAGGAAAAATACTATCAGCCACTTTTAAAAAACCATAATAATCACTGTGCATATAATCAATTAAAAGGTGTTGAATTGTACTGCCCAACATAGTAGTCACTCTTGACAAGAGGTTACTGAGTACAAGATTTGTCTGAATTGTGACACACTGTCTATGTCAAACATACAAAAGCTTTCAAGTATTATGCAGAAGAAAAATGTAAACTGTCTTAATCTTTAGGATTTCGTGTTGAAATAATTCCATGAATGTATCTGGTTAAATAAAATGTGTTAAAATTTATTTCATCTGCTGCCTTTTGTTTTTTTTTTTGTTTTTACCACAATCAGAAATTAAAAGTTAGTTGTACAGAGGTGAGTTCTCTGCACAAGTTAATGCATTCAATGTTTTCCCTACTCTAACCCATTAAGTACGATATTAAATCTGGACATGGTGCAAGACATGGCAAAGTAGAGCTTGAAAGGAGAAAGTAAAGAAAAAGACATCAGGGGTCTCCCAACACAGGAATTACAACATTGCAACACTGGGTCATACGAACCCTTCCAGGAAAAGAAAGAGACTCAGGCCCAGCGTTTCTGAACGCCAATCTAGAAGTAGAAGGAGACCGGGATGGTCTCACTCTTGCCCTCTGTACAGCGAGGGGTCTCAACAACACTCCCAAGGACATCAGGTCGTAGCCCTGTGGGAAAAGCCCCCTTGTCCCACTGGACGCAAGACTTTCCCGCACTACCCAGAGACTGGCGGCTGGAAGACAGCGGCCTTGAGCAGCCCAGGCTGGGAAGGCTGTGTCCACCAGATTCTTGCTTCTCCCACTGCAGGGGACCAGGACACCTGGAGTGAACTGAGAAGTGACAAACACACAAAGTGATAGAAATACACAGCGAATATACAAATTGAATATTATTGATAGTAAAAACCACATTGCCGCCGCCCTCCCCGATAATACTCCGGCTTGCTCCACACACACTCACCCCGCTGCTTCTGCCACTTCCTGAAGCAGTCGTGTAAACCCTGTTTCTTGAGTGTCACTGTGAGGTGTGATCAAAAATATGGTGAATGCTTCAGGCCAGTGCCATCCGGCGGAAAGCAGGCCCCTACAAACCTGACGGTGCGTCCTTCTCCATCTTTTCACCAGACCTGGCTCCTTGCAACTTCTGGCTCTTCCATAAAGTCAAAATGAGCACAAAAAGATCAAGGTTTGGAATCAGTTCAGGACCCAGAGGCAGCCAGGCCAGCACAGTTAAAGAAGCAAAAGAGCACTTCCGGAACTGCTTCAGAAAGAGACGTGAAGGAGCGGTAAGTGTGCCTGGAGCCAGGGAGAGTATTTTGAGGGTGATGAATGGCAGTGTATTTTACTGCAGTGCTTATCAAAGCAAAAATCTCAATTTTGACCATATTTTTCCATCACATCTTCTATACAAAGCAGACAAGATAGCATTGTGGCAACTCTGGAAACACAATTTCCACTAGAACCATAACTTACAAACAAAGCAGTAGCTGAAGGGTTCCAACTAGAACAGGTAACTTCATTTGGGCCCATAGTTTTCTTACACAACAGTGAAAACACCCAGAATGCAGTGGGGAATCCCTCATTACATGAAACTCGGGAACCTCATTACATTTAGGAAGAAAAGATGATTATTCTATCCCAACTCTGAGAGTTACAATCATTGAAGAGGGATGACTTTTTAGCTTAGACAAGATAATTTTTTCCTATAACAATTAGCCCCTTTATTTTATTCATTTAAAAATTTTAATTTTCTTTCATTAGTACTTTTGTCATGGATAATGATCGCATTCATCAAGGAAATTTATGCCTGTATGTAATACATTGTAGTTCTTTTTTTTTCTATCCTCCTCCCTTTCCATCAACTCTTCCTTCCCCCTCATATACAAAATCTCTGTTTCCATTTTTCCCCTTCAATTCTCTTTTCCCTTCTGTCCCTTCTCCTTCTTCCCACCCTTCACTGCCTTTCTCATTTAAGCAAACACTTTCTGTTTCCTAGAACCCACCCTCCAGCTTGCTCCTTATTTACACTTTGGTTTTCTCACATAGGAGAAATAACGTGGCATTTCAACTTGTGCATCTGACTTATTCCACCTTAAATTATGGTCTCAGGATGCATCCATTTACCTAAAAATGTTTCAATTTACCTTGCTTTGTGGCAGAGTACTGTTCCAGTGTATTTAAATACCTTATTTCCTTTTTTCATGCATCTGTTGGTGGGCATTTTTGAGGCAGCCATCATAGATTCAACATTTAATTGTAAAATTTCTTTTAAAAATAAAACATAAAATCTCAGCAAAGAAATAGAAAAGTCAGGTCTGGTATAAAAAAGCAACATGAAAAGTCATTGAGGTGATGCAGTCTTCTGTTCCTTGACTGTGGCAGTAGGCACAAGAGTTTGCATGGGATAAACCTGCGTGAAATTAAACACATTCAGTGCACACACAGAAGTGGATATAGGCAAAACTCAAGAAATTTGAGCACTGTTAGTGGATTGTAAAGTAAAGCGTATACCTTTATTGAGAAAGGGCACTATAGTTTTGCAAGATGTTATCTCTTAAAAACAGAATCATAGCCAGGCGTGGTGGCACACGCCTTTAATCCCAGCACTCGGGAGGCTGAGGTAGGCGGAGCGTTGTGAGTTTGAGGCCGGCTTGGGCTACAACGCGAGTGCAAGACAGGCCTGAGCTACATAGCGCAACCCTGCCTCAAAAACCTAGGGCTGGGAGTTTGGCTCAGTAGCTTAAGCGCCTGTCTGACAGGTGCGAGGTTGTGAGTTCGATCCCTGGTGCCGCAAAAAAAAAAAAAAAAAAAAAAAAAAAAAAAAAAAAAAAAAAAAAAAAAAAAAAAAAAAAAAAAAAAAAAAAAAAATCATGAGTCTAGAGTTATCTGAAAATAAAATATTTAGCATAAACATTACGTGAATGATTCACACTGTATTTCTATTAATTACTGCTCGTCTAAAATAGTCAATGTACTGACTCCATGGCATTATTTATAACCTTGGAGAGGGTTGAAAAATGAAATTAACAAGGAAATGATGAATAAAGAGTAAAGACAAGCTGAAGACTGAGATGATGGTAACAGAACTTTTGAACAATGCCACTCCACTGTGCTATATCAGTATCTCCATTTGCAAGAGTCTCTAAAATGAGAAGAAAATATCAGAATGAATAAAGAAGCTCCCATTCCTACCTTTATTTCCCATCTGCCATATAACAGGTGTCGAACGGTTCATTTTTAAGTGGAAGGAATTAAAAAAGAAATGGTCCAAATTTATAGAGACAGTTTAGGAATTCAATCATTTGAAAGAAACCTTCAGATATTTTCACAAAATTGCACTTAATAAAACAATCGTCTAACAGAATTGTCAACAGTTTTGCCTATTGTTAAGAGAAAGCTGCCTGGAAATAAGAAAGATGATGTTTTCATTTGGGGGAGTAATATTTGTGTACACATATATCTGTGTGTCTGTGTATTTACATTGTTAAAACTCTATGAAGCTCCTTGTCTGTGAAATATCATTTCAGACACAGTTGTTAGAACAGCAAAGGTCTGACCATCTTGGCTCCAGCTTGCTTGAAGAATGAAGGCTCTACTTCAAAACAAGTATGCTAAGAAGCCTCATTTAAAACAGAGGGAGAAAATTAAGACCTAAGTGCAGAGTCCGGCAGCTGAGGAGGGCATTGGGCTAAGCTGCAAGGCAGGAACTTGACAGAGACCATGGCTGCCAAGCACTCATGAGAAAGGATTTCAGGTCAAAATCAGTGACTCAGTGTAATTCAATTCTGCATGAAAAAATCAAGACCACTAGCAAGAAAATTGTAAATTGATAAAACACTATACGAATGTATATTACTTCTCTGTGCTTCTTGGCTGAATTCAAAAATAACTGCACAGAACACTTGGTAAATTGGACTTATAATATTTAGAGATGTAACATTTTGAAGTAAAATGCAAAAGAGATGCATAAGAGCAAAGATAATTTTTAATAAGGACTTTTCACCTCATAGGTATGTGCACAAAAATGAAGAGAATCTGCAATGTCATATCCAGTGAATATATCAAATGATAGTTTTTTTCTTCCTCACTTTGAGTTTTTTTTAAAACACATAAAATTGTATAAAGTAATGACTCTTACAATATATTGTTGATTGTTGAGCTGGTAAATTTTTCAAATGTAATGTACAGTAATAATACATAGTGAATAAAGACCTCCTGCAGTGAGTTAGTATAAAACTGAAGTAGTTTCTGATAAATTAAAATATATACTGTGTATCGTACCACTGTATATATCATATATATATATATATATATATGTTTATAGCAGCACAATTTGTAATATCTAACTCTTGGAAACATCCTAAATGTACATCAACCAAAGAATGGATAAAAAAAGTGATATTTTTATACAATGGAGAACTACTAAGCCATAAAGAAGGATACACTTGAGATGTCTGTAGCTAAATGGATGCAACTATTATGAGACTATACTCATAAATGAAATAAATCAGGCTCACATGTGTAAACATCATATTGTCTCTCAAGTACAAGAAGCTGAAAGAAATAATACATGGGTGTGTATGTATACATGTATATGACACTTGAGATAGTTATACTACCAACATAAAGCATATGAAGAATAAAAAGTAAATGTGTAGACAAAAATCTAAATGTATCATTCATCACATTAAATGTAAGTGAATTTAAAAATCCAAACAAAAGTTAATTTTTCAGATTGGATAATGAATGAAATTAATTCATACCTTATTTATAAGACATGAATGTTAGAGTCAAAGTAGAAATGGTTTGAAACAAAGAAATGCCATATAAATGACGTGTTGTAGTTTCCCAAGTTTGCCATAAGATATTAACGCAAACTAAATGTCTTAAACAACAAACATTTACTTCCTCAGAGTTCTGAAGGTCAGTTGACCAAAATCAACTTCACCGGACTAAATGGATTTTTCAATCCACTTACATTTAATGTTATGGATGATACATTTGGATTTTTGTTTGCAACTAAAATCACCTTCACTGGACAAAAGCCAAGGCATCAGGAAGGTCATACTGACAAGAGCCCAACAGAAACCACCCTGCTTCTTCCAGGTAGAGAAGGGTGCTTGGAAATCTTGGACTTGTGGCTGCATCACTTCCATTGCTACTTCTCTGGTCGCCTTACACCCTTCTCTCTGAGTCGAAATTTCCTCTATCTCTCTCATACAGGTCTCTTGATTGGATTCAGGACCTACCCAGATAGTCCAGGATGATCTCCTTTGTTAAATTTGATGACTTAATCCCTTCTACAAAGACATTATTTCATATACGGTAAAATCATAGTCTCCAGGGATTAGGCTCTAGTTAATTTCAGTGGCTAATGTGCAGCCTGCTGAGAGCATTCCCATAGCCTGTAAGGATTCAAACCCATTCCACATACGGAAAGCATACACCCCATGTCAGTGTTCTCATCATTCTCAACCAGTTTCAGTATTAAGAACTCATCCAAAAATCATGCATTTAAAAGTCTTATGTATCACCATCTAAATCATCCATAAGTCAAATGTAAGTGAAACTTTAGGCATTACCCAGTGTAGAACAGAAACCATCTTCAGTTGAAGGCCTGTGAAAGTAGAAAATAATTTATTGCCTTCTAAAATACAATCATTGGCTAGAGATAGTACAAATGATGAACCTACTCATTCTACAAATGAGGGAAAATGGTAGGTAAAAAAGAGTTATTTTCAATCAATTTAAAAGTACAAATCCAAAGGAGTGAATTCAATAGATTTTAATAAAGAGAATAATCCTCTAGCTTGTGGACTCAAGCTCTGAGTCTGTACCTCTGTCCTCTGAGGTCATGGTTTTGCTCTTCACAGCTAATTTCATCCTGTGAGATCCAAGATCCTCTCTTCAACAATTTCTTTTAAATAAAACATGATATGCTTGCAGTTCAGCAGTTTTATAAACTTTATGCTGGTTGTAGAACTTTAGAAATCCTAAAGCTCCTCTCATTTATGCCCAAGCATCAGTGCATTTGCTCATATAATCTCTTCATATATGTTGTACATTTCTTACATTCCTAATGCGTCCACCACAGGTTTTTCCTCAGGAATCTCAGCTCAAATTTTGGTTTGAGTCGAGATGACTGAGAGAACCGTGTTCTCTTTAACAGTAGCAAAAGGCTGCCCAGCCACACCTTTGAACTCTCTCCAGAGTGTACTTTCCTAACTGTGATTTTTTTCTAATTGTGTGTTTGCTCGTTGCTGTTGTATTTTTTAAATATGGATAGATTGAGAATGTCTCATATAAAGAAATGTTATTTCCTTTGTGTTTTACATCTTTGTCCACATATTCAGCTAACAGATTCTTGTTTCCTACACAACTGCAGACCGAATTCAGTTAAAGTTTAGGGCACTGTACAAAAATGACTGTCTTTCCTCCAGGCTCTGATAACATGTTTCTCGTTTCTCGCTAAGCCCTCATTAGACGCATCTTTCACAGTGCATGTTTCCTACCAGCACCGTGGCCACAAGAGCACATGTATTCCCTGGAATACAGGCTTTATTATGCAACGCACACTTGCTTTTGCATGTTCCGCATTTCCTTCCAGGACTTGGCCAGAACTGCGTCACCAGCCACATTTCTAGTATTAATCTGTTCCTTGTCATCTCTTTTTCCTACCCTGTATGTCAAAACTTCCAGCTTCTCCACTTTACCTGCTTACAAAGCCACTTGTATATCTTTAGTTTTTTGGTTGTTCTATATATTTGGTGCAGCTGCATTCTACATCCTATTGCCAAAATCTGGATTTGTTTCCCAGAGGTACCATGGCAAATTACCACTAACTAGATGACTTAAAGCAGACAAATCTATTGTCACAGTCCTGGAGGGCAGCTGCTGGGGGTCAGTCTCAGAACGTGCACATCAGCAATCAGTAGTGCTGGTAAATTCATTCATTCATAAAGGTTAAAAGTGAGAGTTGCTGAAAGCATGCATATGTTAGGTGTTGTGCCTGGAGCTGTGGACACAAATGATGTGCAAGGTGTGCTCTAGAACATTAAGTGACTTGGTCTTGCAGGAGTGTGCAGACAGGGAAGTTTGAAGGGACCTGGATTCCTGGCTAGAAAAATGTAGAGAATTAGTGAGCTTCTTCCTGGGAGTAGAATTCTCAGCCTGTTAATTACATGGCAAGGGATTCACGGAATTAAAAATGTTTTTCTTACTTTCGGTCATGTCCATGAAATTAGTTGGTGTTAAGATTCTGTAGCTTTTTGAATTAGCACATAAGCCAGGTTGTCTTTTAAGAGCGACTTACCTCATTATAAATGAGGCACATTCCAGACTTGAGCCAAATTTATTTTTGCAAGAAAATGCTATATTTCTCTCTTTTATGTTTTTCTCTGATGCTTTTCTCATAGAAAAGCTCTTGACTTGTCCTCAAATAATGATAAATTAACTAATTCATATTGGTAATGCTTATTCGGAATTATGGGACAAAAACAACCTTAATAATTTCTCAAAAGTCCACTCTTTTAATATTAAGAAAAATTGCAGGTTGTATTAAACATACCAAATTTTTAAAAATATGTTCTGGATTTGAAAAACACCTTAAATATTTCAAATTGTATTTTTAAGCAGAATGACAGTATATCTCAAGTCAAGAAATTGTTAACACATGTGTCAATCATTTGACTAATTTATGCCATGCAAATAGTCAAACTGTAAACAACCACTATAAAGTCATGTATTCTCTATGGTTCAATCTATTATTTAGGGTAGTAAAGCTCATGTATTATGTTTGTTCAATAAATACAAAATAAAATAATAAAAAAATCATTATATTTTTGTTCAAAGTCTTCTCTAATTCAATAGTAAAAGCAGTAATGGAATAATATTCATTAAACACATGAAGGGTTTATTTATTTATTTATTTATTTATGATAATAATAATGATCAGAGTAAAGCAAAACAGACAGAACCATATTGGGCCTCAAAGACAAGACAGAAGAGAATCCCCCATACTTGCTACATCACCCACTGTCACCTTCCAAAGAGATGTTCAGGTTGCTGACCAGAGGCCTGCAAAATCTATGAAACAATGCTAGTAAATAGTTGCTTGATGTTCTTTGGTTGCTATCAATTTAGCCAGACCTCTGAAATAGCAGGTTGCTGGGGGGGTGGGGGGGGAGGTGTTTGCCCCTGATTCCAAGCCTGCACACCGGTGCCGCTTGGGCCCAGCAGGTTGGGCCCCACAAGGGGCCATTCTCGTTCTCCTCCGGGGTCCCAAGGTCAGGCCCCCGGAAGGCAGTTCAGTTGTGTCCCAGTCGGTGCCTGCGCCACTCAGGCCCAGCAGGCTGGGCCCCGCAAGGCCACATGAAGGTTATTGACTTCTATTGCTAAGCAAAGTGAAGAACAATCATCTTAAAGGACAGATACAACTTAATGATTGTCACACACAGATTAACAGCATGCCTTCACTGATAAGGTCTCTTGTTCCAAAATACAGTCAACTTGCAAAACTTTGCTCAACCAAACAATCAGGAGATAAAGTCAGTCCTAGTATTACTTCTTTAATTTTTTATTATTTTAAAGAGAAAAAAATCAAGATGCAAACAAATCAAAACAACAACAACAGCAACAACAACAACAAAAAAATAGCTATATAGATTTTCTAAACAAAGTGATAGGAATTTAACGGTGGTTGTTATATTGCATATTATTATCTTCAGAATAGTTGCTCAAGGGACCAGTTATAGGAATAAAACAAAACAGCAAAACGGAACAAAACATTGGATTTCAAAAACAAGGCAGAAGAAAATTCCCCACAGTTGCTATAATGCATATTATTAGATGCTCAGACTGCCAGCTTTAGGCCTGCAAAGTCAATCAAACAATATAGGCACTAAGATGTGTTTTCTTTTTTTAATTTCAGTTGCTATTATCTCAGCCTGAGTTCCTCCAAATCAACCAGTTGCTTGTGGGGGTGGGGTGGGGACGGGGGTTGTCCCTCTTGTGTCATAGCCCTCGCACTGGCTGGCTCACAGGAAGATGCAGGTCAGCCTCTTGATTCTCTTCCCATTCCGCATGGTGGCTGAGTACTTCTAATAGACGTGCATTTCTACCTTTTCCTAACTATTGTATTACTATCCCAAAAATATTTGCTTAGGTACATTTTTAAATGATTTTAAAAATTAAACCCTGTCTTATTGACACTGTCAAAGTTAGTCATTTCATATTTCTATAAATACATTGCATTTAAATAGGGGATGACTAGTGTATTTTGTAATATTTTTCAGAGTATTTTTTTGCTTCTTTATGGAATAGGTAGTTTTTCATTTCGCAACTTTCAGTGAAAGTGAAATAAAATTACCACAATGGGATTAGGAAGTACAGTCATGTGCTCTTCATAATTTAAATGGAAATAGCATCGAAGACTTAATTAAGATAAATTACGTTACAGAATGGAGGATCTCCAGCTCTTGGCACAGATTTGGTGACCCCTTCCCCTAGGGCATCATCACTGTGCTTAGTTCGCAGCCATGCGAAGCGCCACCTCCACTCGGGGTTTACCAATCCACGCCACGAGTGAAACCCAGTGCAGATCCGTAAACCTTGCATGAATCCTTGTCGAGGGCTCTGGGGCTCCAGTTGGACTTGTGGGAGGCATTGTCATGGGCTCTAGGTCTTCAGCTGGACTCACGCAGGACATTGCTGTGGGATCCAGGCCATTGGCTGGATTTTCCAGTTCTTTAATGTTGTAGACAAATTCCCTGCACTTTCTTGTATTTAACTCTAGGTGACCATCATAAAATAATATTGTAAATTCTGTGTCCTGTATGTAGTTGTTCTCCTTGCAATCCCTGACTACAACAATGCATATTTATAGTAACGCTCTTCCTGTTGGAAGGAGGTGTGATGAATCCCATGTATGAGTAAGAAGATTTTCCTCCTACATTTTAAGGAAGCTGTTAAAAAATCACAGAGTTAGGAAATGCCACAGTGAGCCTTCAAGTCTCCTGCTTCCTCACTGTGAAACAGGAGCTCCAAAGAGGATTCCTCCCTAAATTTTGCTGTGAACTATGCATTTGGAATTATGTTAATTTTGGGATACAAATAAGCTCATCAAAATAGATGCCCATGTGTCACGTGGGGACACTTTCTT
Source organism: Dasyprocta punctata (assembly GCA_004363535.1). Lineage (NCBI taxonomy): Eukaryota > Metazoa > Chordata > Mammalia > Rodentia > Dasyproctidae > Dasyprocta > Dasyprocta punctata. The sequence goes on from RJWM01001232.1 coordinate 52,536, forward strand.
AACTTTGTTTCACTCCTGTAGGGCAGCTCAATACCAGCTCAGAAGGAGCTTCCAGGATGAAGCAAATTATGCACACTGCCGTGAGGATGTGTCTTGCCATCTGGAAAGCATTTTACGAATATTAGCAATTTTCTTACCATCCCCTCCTCCCTTGCCACACACAGTGGTTTAGACTGCAGGCTCTGAAATTGGCCTTTGTGGCAGTAAAGTCTTTACTTCTGACTCTAGTTCTTAATAGTTGTGTGCCTTTCTATAGGAAAAAATACCCTCTCTTTCTCTCTCTCTTTTTCCCTCCCTTCCTCACTCTCTCCTTCCCTCCCTCTCTCTTTTCTCATCTACCTCAGTTTCCTTGTCTTTAAATCTATCTACTTCACAGGAATTGCATATTAGTAACTCATGCAAACTGTGTAGAAGCGTGTTTGGCATGGACCAAACTCTGCACACTGATTTAATTAAGCCTATCCAAATGAGATCTTTTTCTGTATTTCCTTAGTTAATGACAGTACATGTTTAAGAGGCAAATTTAAATTCTCTTTATAAAATCAAGGTGTTACCAAGCAAGGCAATAGCCTCCCCCACAGTGGAGCACGAGGCATTTCCGTGGTGGAGAGCAGGTCCTCTCCAGTGACCTTCCCATGACCAGCCAGGCGGTGGGGTCCCCTCTGCTGCCTCTGAAGAGAGTTCCTCCCTCACTGCGTCTCTGAACTCCCTCATATTTGCCAGGCTCCTCAAGGGAGAATGAAAGATGGTTTAAAGACCTTCGTGCACTTTTTCCCAGAGACCAAGCAGTTTGCTCTGCCCCTGCTCTAATAAAAAAAGGACAAAAAAACCCTTCATTTGCATTTTATTGTCTCCACCAGCCAATCAAGAGCCAGAGCATCTGTAGGTAGATTTGCATTTCTCTTCCAGGAGTGTGGTTGTTTTAAGTGAGGGAGCAGAGGATTCAAAGGCACAGCGCACCGAACTCCTACAAGCTCTTCTTCAGAGAGCATAATTAGGACGAGTTCTTGCAGGGTTAATATAACAGGGATGTTAACTCAGAAGAACAACTGAGGGAGACATTGCTAACTTTTTACTTTTTTAATTACTGTACATGAGTATAGTACATGAAGTTTGCATTCACCTTAGGGAGTAGGTGTATGCGCACAATATAGCTGGATCCTTTATTACTCGCCTTCCCCTCCCCACTCACCTCCCTCTCTCCATCTCTAAATCTCCCCTCCGCATTTGCATTATTGATATTATTATTATTATTTTTAGTCCGTGTTTTCAATATTTAATGTTCATACTCACAGCAGGTATCTGGGAAGAGTACCTGACACATCTTAAATCTTTTTACTTTCTCTTACTTATAAATAATTGCTTTGAGAACTTGTTTTTGCCAGTCGGGATCATCCGTGTTTTCCCATCTCCCTTCCTTGCCTTGGTTAGCTAAGGGCAACTGGAATTGGCGGCTGACTCCTTAGACTTGTTCACTACTCTACAGCCAGTTTCTGAAACAATTTGCAAAATTATTCTTTGTTTTTGTGTCTGTGAAGTTACAGTTTTCACCGAACATTACCTAATGGCAATCTTCTACACTCTATAAACTTGTAACAATCCTTCATGAGCTAACACCTCATTAAACCAGAATCTGGGTACATAAAACTGCATAATTCAAAACAACCACTATTCCCTAGCCAAATAAAATTTCTAATATTATCAAACAAAGTCTCAGGGAATCCAAACTGACTAATTAAACTTTCTTTTGGTTCCTCGAGTTTGGGTTTTAATGAGGTTTTGCAAATTTGCTCTTGCATGTATCTACCAATGGAGATCCAAAAACCTCAAATACAAATCTCTTTAATCTTTAAAATGTATATTAATAATTTGCATATTGTAAAAATCATCCTGTGTTCTCATACAAACACATCTATGAATACTCATACTTTAAACCAATCTATGACAAATTTTTTGATTACAAAATATTAAATATTAAAGCAACATGTTGATGCATTATATGAATATTTTTTGAATCTTACAAATCAAATCAATCAAAAGAATCAGAATCTCCCTATTAGTCTTTATTCAAAACTGACTTGTCTCACTAGAATAGTATCCTCTCTTAGCCAGAATATCACAAAAAGATAAAATAGATTTAGGACAAATTTTTTTTAAATATTTTAATCCTGGAGTGACAGTTTATTGTACATGTACTACATGCAGTTTAGAAAATTCCTTCAAAAAGTCTGTAAGGAAAAGTGTCCTAATCTTATTCTTCATAAAGTGTGAAAGAAATATAAGTAAGACCAATAAAGCAATCATAGCAAATGTCATAATAGTGACTGTCAGAGGGTAAGGCGACTGTGGGAGAGAAGGAGCATTAACGTAGCTCAGGGAATTTCAAAATAATGAACTGATACACATATAAGATATAAAAGCTAGTATTTATCATCATTAAACAAAGATAGGGAAAACAGGTAACTTAAAATTTAACATTCTGTAAAAGATTTACATGATGAATGTCTTAGTTTTTTTTTCTTAGCACTAAGAAGTAATACTCGACTTCCACAAATGTAATGGTTTATTTTGTATCACAGTCTATAGAGTTTTCAGCCCACAGTCAACTGGTTCCAAGACAGGTCAGCACAGCAGAGGGGAATGACAGAGGAGAAACAGTCCTTGGCATGGCAGACCAGAAGCAGAGCGGGATCAAAGGAGGAGGAGGGAGATACACAAGGCCACGCCTTCAGTGACCCACCCCCTCCACCAGGCTTCACCTCCCCACACCACGCCCAGCTCTAAACCCATCAGTAGACTGATCCAGTGACGAGTATCATGCACCATGGTCCAAACTCCTCCCAAAACCCGCCTATGGCAACATGAGGCTTTGGGGGTGATATCTAGATGTAAACCATAACAATGAGACAGTAACTTTCTTATTTACCAGTTATTATCAGTATTTTCTAAAATTTTTAAATCTCTATAACTATACAAATGTGAACTTGTCATGAGTGCATTTATTCTCCAATGTTTTGTTTCAAATCTTTTCTTCTTTATTCTTGACATTTTTTTTCTATACATGAGTCTCTCCCATTCGCATGAGGCTGTTCATCAAATGCTGAGACAACACTGGTTCAAATCTAACAGGTGTCGCCACGTATTTTTCCTCTTTCTATGATGTATATATGTGCTTAAAGATTAAGCAATTTTGTGCATATCTCTTTGTCCCTTGCTTTTCATGCTTAGTAATGCATTTATGCCTAATTATTTGCCTTATACAATCTGAGAAAACTTTTGCTTTGTGTTAGTGATATAAGTTATTACATAAACAGTTATAGTAGATGACTATATGCACATAATAGTTGAACATCAGTAATTTATTTTTATGTCCATTTTCACTTTTTTCCTGGTCTGATGTGGACCAAAATGATGTCTCATTATTTCTTTATTTTATGATTCCATATCTGCTGCTGTGATTTTTCCCCTTCTCTGCATGCACACACATCTTTTGCCCACTTTTCTTAAGTGTGTGTATGTGTGTGTACATGTGTGTTGGGGGATGCTGGAGATGGACCTCAGCATGATGCATGCTGGGAAAGCGCTCTCCTACTGAGATAAATCTTCAGTCCAACATATGCCCACTTTGTGAATATGGTGAGGTGAAGATTTAATAATTTCAACCAAAGGATCCTATTGAGAATCTTAAATAGTTCAAGGGTTTGAATCTTCAGAGTTGAAATGATAATGTGACAAACAACCAACGGCTTTATATTATAGCAAACCAAATCATTTATATTCCCAAATTCAATAAACACACGTTGTATTTTGTTTTGTTTTGTGTTGTTGTGCTCGTTAGTGAGTCCTCCAAGTAGCTCTTAAAATAAGGGCTTCCAGGCAGGTCATTTACTTAGGAAAATGATCCCAGATAAAAGGAAGGTGATTGGGAAGAGTAAAACATAGATGAAAGAAATACACAGTAGTCACTCAGCATTCACACAGGATTTGTTTGAGGTCCCAGAAGAAACCAGATTGCTAAGTCCCTTATATAAAATGGTATAATATTTGCATAAAAATTATGTACTTCTTTCTGTATATTTAAATTTTCTCTAGGTTTTTTATTATGTATAAAACAACATGCTATGTAAATCCTTGTTTTTCATGAAATAATAAGTTTAAAATTCTATGCATGTGCAGTAGATGCAATTTTTTTCATACTTTTTTGTCTGCAATTGGTGGGATACATGGGCTTATTTTCTGTGGACAGAAGACAACAGTAAGAGCATGTTTTTATGATAATAACCTTGGAAGAAAAACGGGGCTGGGCCCCACCAGAGCATATGAGAACCAGAAGCGTTGGCCAGAGGAACTGAAGGGGGGAACATCTCCAAGAGTCATTCGTTCAGTTGGAACTCCTAGTGTGGGGTTGCCCAGGGTCAGGACAACCAAGAAAGAGAATGGCAAATGCAGTGTGTACCAGGGTGACATGCTGGAGAAAGCAACAAAGCAGGTGCTGAAGTTGCAGGCCAGGGGAAGCGAGACATGAGCCACGTAACTGTGACTTTGCTAGCTTGCTCCTGTCATCGTCTGCTGTCAACCCACTGCCTTGTTGCTGCACTGTGTGCCTGAAGTCCCTCTCTCTGAGGAGTACAGTGCACTGCCAATGATGCCACATTTGAAGTCTTGTCCTCAAAGTTAGCGGTCACAGAGCAGTCCCTCTTATGAACCAAACTCAAGCGTAGTATAAAAGCCAGAAAGTGGAATTGTGACATTGGAATGGATGCCATTCTGGACAAGACAAGGGGTAAGATAGGTGCTGCCCGTCAGACATCAGAGGCTGTAGAAGGTCGTTCTGTCTTCCAGTCACCTTCTCTGTTCTTGGGGCAAGGGCAACCAGGTAGGCAGGACTGTCTGGTCCTAAACCTTATCACCCCACTTTTCACTGAGATAACTGATATCCTACTTCTGCTGCAACTTCCAATCTTTTGTCATCTGTCAGTGGGTAGTCAGTTGTGGAATAAAATTAACAATAAGAATTTGAAATCAAGGATCTACTAGAAATTATGGAAGTCTTTAAAAACATATGGAACTTCTTTATCACTCAGGATTGTGGCCTTTACTACTTGAAATTTGATTTTCTTTGTCCTCTAATAGCCTTAAAACTATGCAACTAGTTCCTTAAAACCTCATTTCTACCACAAAAGGAATAAAAGTAGCAATGATAGACCAACATAAATGCCAGGAATTGAAATTCTGGATGATCTCATTGTTTCAAGCATTATCTTTAAGATATTGTAATATCAATAGCTCTCAAAATGAACAGAATTAAAATGCTTTTTGTAGACATTTCTCAGGGAAAGAAAAAGACATTTAAAGCATACTCAGTGAGGCGGGAATCTAATGTACGACAGTTTTGTATTAGATATTGCTCTATTTGAGCCTCTTAAAGTAACGTATTGTGCTTTTGCTTATAAGGGATCAATAAGGACTCCTCCTATTTTACCATTTTCACATGGCTTTACGAGCTATAACAATTATGGCTTTCTTCACATGATCATATTTAAATATAAGCAGCTTACTGTTTGGGGACTCATGTATAATATTAAACTAAAACAAATGCTCTCATTGGACTTAATGAAATCTACACTCTCAAGTGCCTGAGAAATCATTACAAATAAGGTATACTCAAATAAAGCAAAGCACAATTATTAGGTTTAATTCCTAAAATAAAATTAGCCCATCTAAAAGTAATAAACAGAGTAACCCTGGCTTAACAACTTCTCCACTAAGCAACTCCTCCTTGTACATTAATAAAGGTAGCTTTTTATTGGTTTTTGTGCAGCTTTCCCGTTGCCTGAAAGTTCCCATCACATGTGACCTTGTCTTAAAGAAGTACCTTCAGCATTGCCTCCCATTGGATACCTCAGTCTGTTTCTGATCCTGCTGATGGAAAGCTTGGGGAGAGGATGTGGGGAAATAAAGAAATAGGTGTGGAAGGATGTGTCTTAAGATAAATCCACGTGATCCTTAGGAAATGCCTTTCTGAGGAGTCAGAGAACAAATTCGTGCAGACAGAAGACTCACTCCTCAATGGGGCTTCCTACACGAAATGCTTTCTCTCTCCGCATGTGCTTACAGCCTAGCTATCCAGCTCCAGGCTCCTTCAGGGTAGGGACAAATTTTTCAGATAAGTATTTGCATTTTCTTTCATGATTTCCAAGTTACAAACATTAGCAAGTTTCTAGTTCAAGGTGGCAACTTGCACCTACATCTATGCTTTCTCCCTTCTAAATATCAGGTTGACAGAATAAAGCATTTCCGCCTTGACAGAAATGTGTGTCTACCCGTACCCAAATCTGTGTGTCTGCACACAAGTGCCACGAGTGTGCTGCGACAAATGTCTGAAATCTAATGTCTATTTTGTGATGTGCTGTAGCACAAGACTACTCAAAAGTAAGAAATGTTTTATGAAAATGGGAAGTGTGAAGAATTTTTAAAGCAAATACATTCAGACTCGTCAAAACCAAAGCTGTGAAATTCATGGTATGAAACACTCTCAGTGCCATTTTTTTCCCCAATGCAAGGTCAGAGGAAAAGCAAATCCACAACCCCCACGCGGAAAAAGTGGGCAGGAGGTTGAGGAGTTGCTGGACTCCTGACTGTCCCTTCCCAGGTATGACTTTGATCTTTGGATCAAAAGCCTGAGAATAATATTTAAAATCAAGTGTGAGATCTGGGTGAAGTCAAGTCCACTGATATGAAAGTCTCAAACAAATAAACAAACACTGAGCATCTGAGATGGAAGGAATTCAGGATCTCCCAGTATGTGTGCTTAAAATGAGACAGAAGAAAGGGAAATAATGCAGAAGCAAAGGAAGCTCCACATAAGAGTGAATAGTTGCAAAAGTTCTATTTTTTGCAAAATACACATCTTGACTTGGTAACTGAAAATTCCTAGCTGGATAGCATTCGCTGTCATGAGTTACTGCCTTAAATCAAATCTACATTTAATCATTAATTCTACCAAAGCTTATAAGAAAAACATACTTACGTGACTGTAATACAATGCAAATTGGCAATAACTGATATAGCATAATTTTTAATCATACAGATAAAGACAAAAATACAAGGGAAAGAGAAATAATAAAGAGAATAGGCCATAAAAGACAAAGTCAAATGACTAAATATTTTCAAAAAGACTCAAGATCATGTTCAAAGAATTGTAATATTTGCAAAAGAAAATTACAAACTGATAACAGTCCAGAACTTAAAAACTTGTTATCAAAATATTTTACTAAGGCCTGTATGCTTGAGCCTTCCCCAAATTTGTAAACTTAGTGAGATTTCTGATCCCAAGTGATAGTATAAGGGCCATTGGGTAATGGACAGGTCATGAAGAGGAAGTTCTCATGAACATGATCATGAAAGGACCATAAAGAACCCTTCTTTCCTGCCTTGTCATGTGGCATACAGCATGAAGATGCTTGTGTATGACCAAGGAAGTGGATTTTCACCAGACACCTAATTTGTAAGAATTTGGATTTGGATATCCAAATCTACTGAATTACAAGAAAGAAATATTTGCTGTTCAAGTCACTTAGTTTATGGAAGTTTTATCAAAGCAACACCAATGAACTAAGACAATCACTGATACCAAAAAGAAGAGATGCTGCTCAATCAAACCTCTAAATCTGCAGATGCTTCTGGGAACAAGATGATGGGCCAAGAATGTCAGGGTGCGTCGGTGAAGCAGGGACTACTGTGACTCAGGCTCAGAAGTCAAAGAGGAGGCTGCGAAGGAGGCAGCCCCAATCTTCTCACAGATGTAGCCTGAATAATATGCTGGCAGAAGCATGGATAGCGAAGGCCACTCTGATGAAATGTCAGGCGGAAGTGAGGGACATATTGGAACACAGAGGAATGCCGATCTTAGATAATAAAGTGACAAAGAACACAGGTGAGTTTTGTTTCTGTTCTAGTGGTTCATGGAAGTGCAACCTTCTGAGTGATGAAATTTGATCATTGACCAAAGAGTTTTCAAAGTACATTGTTGAAGTTTTGGCTGAGCTCTGCTTCAGTGCTTATTGTAAAATGTGACAAAAAAAAAAAAAATCACTGAAAGATGGAACTGTTATGCAAAATGGAAGCAGAATTCAATGGCCCGGAAAATCCTCAGCCTGCCCATACTGCACGCAATGAGAATACTAAGGTCGTAGCTAAACTGCTGTTTGATACAGAGATTAATGCGGCTCAGCCATCTCTGCAGAAGGCAGGCACTGGTCTAAAAGGTAATGGCAGGGTGACCCCCAAGGGCAACTCAGAGGTTAAAAGAGAGGCTTAGTTTACCACAGCCTCAGGTTCCTGGGTTTCAAAGGACAGTACTTCTTGGAGCTTCAGGCCTACCACCCCATCCCAAGGAGCCCGGGGTACTGGGTTCCAGCCAACAGAACTGCAGAACATATTCATGGAAGGCATCTCCAGTGAAGGGCCCCATGGGGACACCCACCAAGCCACTGGGGAATGAAGGGAGTTCTTCTGGAAGGAAGGATACTCTCAACTCCAAGAGACAGAACCCTTCTCAGCTCATTTTCTCTTGATCCCAGCTGGACTTCCTGAATCTATCCCAGTGAAAGAGCAGGGGAAACTGGTAACTTCAGAGTGGAAACACCTGCCACATGCCCTGCAGTCTAACTGATGAAGAGACATCGGTGATGTCACCCAGACCGAGGAGACAAGGGGGATGCTTCACCTATGTGGATTCTTTCCCTAGAGTCATAACCACAGTCCAATCACAAGGAAAAAATCAGACAAACTTAGTTTATGAGACATTTGCAAGAGATCTACCTGATCAGGACTCTTCAATATTTCCTTTATTTGTTTTTGGGAAAAAAAAAAAAACACTGAAAAACTGTCACAAACCAGAGGAACTGGGGAAATATAACACAAAAAAGCAGGAAACTGTCTTGGAATGGAGCCTGAAATTGTAAGTTTGGTGGAATACAAATAAAATTGGAGGTTTCCATAATAAGGATGTATTAATATTAGTTTTTCAGCTTCAGTAGTTAAATGCGGTAACATATGATGTTATCAACAGTGTGAAAAGTTGGGTGAGGGAGGGGCAGACTCCCCCAGCTTCATCTTTTCTTTAAATCCAAATCATTCTAAAATATAAAGTGTGTTTTAAAATTGTGTTGCCAAGTATAACTTAGTGATCGTCCGAGTAGCAGAACACAGAGCAGGTGAGACGCCGAATCCAGATCCAGAAGTTCCACTGCACATTACTGCAAACCCTAAAGGGAGCAGGGGAATCGATAGGTAGGAGAAAATAGTAACAGCAAGGCACCAAACTCCAGAACAGAGGAAACAATAGGAAAAACAAAACAAACATGTACACACACATATATATATGAGCATGCAGAAATTGGTGACTGCCAATCCTGATCTCAAGAATAGAGTGAAAATTCCCCTGGAAAGAGATGGTCACAGCGGAATCCCTGGGGATGGAATGCAAATCAAACCAGTAATGAGAACAGCAGAACAATGACTCAGTCATTTTAGCTTTGGAATTCTATACCCAGTCAATCTCCTAGCCAGTGTGAGAATAAACTCTATCAGGTCATAGACATTCAGCAGTGCAATAAGTTTAAAAATAACAGGATTTTAGTAGAAAGTTACTTTAGCATACTCCAGTAAAATTAAAAATAAAAAGCAATAAAGTTTAATATTTTTTTGAAGAGGCAATTACATCTGAAACATTTCCAAGAAAATACAGAGAAAGCCAAAAAAAGACACAGAGAGAATCTATTTAACATCAACATGTAAGAAATTTTGATTTCAGTAGCGCATACTGGTGGTAAAATTTCTATTTCCATCCATGTTACCTAAACACAGTAATGTCTTTACACCAAACAATGTGTCCTTAGTAACAGAAGTTTCGGTTACTGATTTTAAGATGCTAGAGTCTATTTAGAGCACTGAAGATCTAGCCGTTTCAGAGAACAGAATGGGACAGTTGCATATTTTAGCAGTGTGAAAGTCGAAATGTGCCTGAGAAGGAAGAACATTAAGCTCTCCTGTCCGACTGGGTGGGTTATCGTCATGACTTTGCCTTTGACTGCTCTACGTGAACTGGATCTACTTAGTTAACTTATCCAAGACTCCACCTGTCAATTTATGCAATAAATGGAAGGGCTGTAAAATACGTATGTCATGGGATTGTTAGGAAGATAGATTAAAGCTGTCCTGTATTAGAAAACTCAGTGTATCCATCGCTTTGTAGATGTTCACTATTATTATTAGTTTTGTAACGTAAGCAGGTGACATAGAAGGAGAATAGAAGAAAAGACACTTTAAAAAATTCTCTTATCTTTCACTGCAAAGATATAAAATATATTTTAAAACTCATAACATGTATCAGCAGACACAATCAGACAAAGTGTAAAATAAAAGCAAGTGTTGGAAATAAAGAGCTGCGATAAGAAGCGGTGCACATGTGGCTAATCCATCCTATAACAAAGAAAAACATCAGTAGAACGATTATGCAATTAGATTTAAAAAATGGGTTTAATATTCCACATTATTGAGGAAAATTTCAGAAGATTTTGGGGCAGAACTTGAGAACCTGTTTGGAAAATTTTTCTGGAGACAGCAACAGCTCATGCATCTTGGTGGTCATGAGTCAGGGTTAGAGTGTCTGGTGGGAAAGGACAGACTCCAACTAAGCTTCCAATTTGGGTGGCAACCTTTCAGAGCAGTGAGAGAGGACGAGGACACACACTCAGTCACGTGGGTCAGTGGAATCAACACCGGTAGTCAAAGGGGAGGATCAGAATAGACATACAGGGCATAAATTCTGTATCCATTTCTGGTACACTGATCTTAACAAAGATGTCAAGAACCAGCAATGGGGAAAGAACAGTTTCTTATAAAAACGCTACTGTAAAAACCACAGGAGAGCTAACCTGGACTTTTACCATACTCTACAAAAAAGTCCGACTCAAAATGAATCAAAGACTTAGATGTAAGGCACGAAACCATAAAACAACTAGAAGAAAATATAGGATAAAACCTTCTTTGTGTTGGCCTTGACCAAGAATTTTTTGAATATGGCAAAAAAAGCACAAATAATGCAATTAAAAGCAGGTAAATGGGATTGAATGTACTTAAAGAGCTTATGTTCAGCAAAGGAAGGAGAGTAAAGAGACTAGAAAGGCGGAAAAAATAGTCAGGGGGCCATATGTTTGACAATGAATTAATATCTAAAATAAATTAAAACATCAATAATGAAAAATAATTTGAGTAACAAATATACAAGACATGAAATGACATTTCTCAGAAGGAGACAAATGGTTCATAAATACATGAAAATATGCTTAATTTCTGTATTCTCTGAGGAAATACTAATTAAAACCACAGTGATATAGCTTTCCCCACATGTTAGGCTGTTGATTATCAAACATGAAAGAGAGAGCTGTTGCCAAGGATGTGGAAGAAAGGGGATATTTATACCCCCTTGGGGGGAATGTACCTTAGTATGGTTAATATGAAATATGGAACTTTTTTCAAAAAATTGAAAATACAAGGACCATATGAAAGAGCAATTCCATTTTGCTATACATCCAAAGGGTGTGAGATGAACATACCAAGGAGGGAGCTGCACTTGTGTGCTCATGGCCACATTATTAATAACAACACCCCAAAGAAGGAATTAATCTTTGTTCATCAATGGATGAAGTTAAACAAAATATGGTATATGTACACAGTGAAATTCTATGCAGCCCTCAAAACTGAAGGGAACCCTGTCAGCTACATCAGTGTGGATGAACCTGAGGACACTGTCGTAATGGAAGACGCCAAGCAGAGACAGACACAGTGTGATCTCACTTACACGTCAAATCCACAGGAGGAGACGGTGGAAAGATGATTTCGGGAATTGCAGTGATGAGCACAGGTGCTTGGGGAGCTGCTGGGTAAAAGGACACAAAATTTCAGAGGAACAGGGAAAAGAAGTTCGGGAGTCACTCTAAAAAACGCTTTGCTAATTATTGAGAACTACATATTGTACAGGTGAAATATTTTCATTATAAAAATGGTACCTGTGAGATAATAGCTATGCCAATCAGTTGGATATCCTCATCATAATATATTTGTATATCAAACTATCATGAGCACCATAAATACACTCAATTTTCCTTGAAATTATAAAACAAACATAATAACAGTATAAAGATGCTTTAAAACAAGATCTAAAAAAGTAAACCATTAAAATGGTTATAGCCTAAGTTTTGCGTAAAACTATCGTCTAAGCTAAATAAAACTAAACTGAGAAGTACACGCACTGTTTGATCAAAAAATATAGTGAATGTTAGAATTCAAAAAAGAATATTACAGTACATAAACCACATTAACCTCCCTGAAAATACTTCGCCTTGCTTCAAATACATTTATCCCATCGTTCTGGGCACTTTGTGAAGCAGTTCTGGAAGTCTTCTTTCCTGAATGCGTTTCGTTTCACCGCTATGGCTGCCTCGATGTCCCGCCTCAGTTCAGCACATCCGCCTTTCATGGTCGTCGTGCGCTCAGGGCAGAGCCGGAATCTGCACAATGCCAGATCCGGGGAGCGAAGTGGAAGAGGACACACGGCGGCCTTTTTATGACACTGCATTTCCGATGGATGGCACTTGACACCTACTTCTGATCGAAATTTGTAAAGACACTCATGAAAGAAGACGAAGAACCGCTTCGGAAAGTGGCAAGAACAGTGGGAGGAGTGTGTTTGAACCCAGGAGGAGTATTTTAAGGGAAGTCAAATTTTTACTATAACATTTTTTCTAAAATTAAACTTTCACTGAATATTTTGATCTCCTCTTGAATGATATGACTTTCCGCTTCCAGTGCTGTGATGGGAACATAACGTGCTAGTCCTATGCCTTCATGATGGCCCTCGTTTTTGCTTATTTTTATTGTCATAGAAAGAGTAACACTGTCAATAATACCCCATAGAAATATTTTAATGGAATAATAAAACTTGCAAACACATTGCAACTAATTCCTCCCAACTTTTAAACTCTCCTCAAATTTAGTTGTGTTCTTTTAAAATGCGGAAAGAAGCATTTGTTCATTTGATTATCTTTGAACATTAAAGTTAACAGTAACTTAAAGTCTCCTGGAAAAATAGATATGTAAAAGAACTAATTGATAAAAATATAGCTATGTTTTAATAAAGTGATGAGAATGCATTATATATATACTGATGCAAGAGTCAGAAAAGGCTCTTTCAGTGATAGGTACTAGACTACAACCTAGAGCTTGGGAAGGAACTCAGTTCATTTTAGACTCAGGGTGGCTCAGGCTCCCTGCAAGGCTGCACTTGTCCATCACTTCTAGTCAGCAGGTGACAGGATTAGGGTCTGGATCGGGTTCATCCTTTATCACCATCCCTGGACCCTGGATGTCTGTGACAATCTGCAATTAGTACAGTCATATATTTATAAACAAAGCCGGAGAGATCACAGTAATTAGAGTCGGGCACGACTTCACTTTTTGCAGTACTATTCAATAGGTAACAATGACAATGGCATTACTAAGAAACTGGCAGGCACTCGAGGGTTCATTTACAAAAGTGGATGCGATAATGAGGAGCACTGTGACCTCATCACATACATTCACCATCAGCCCTGCTTTATTCGACTCATCAAACCAGGCAAAAACCTTGCTGCAGAGCTGAATCGAGTCCAGCACTTACCCCTGCCGTGCGTTCCAATAACGGCCACGTATCAATCACCTGCTGCAGTCCTGAAGCTGTGCTAGGGGGCTGTGGTAGCGAACGGGACCTTATTGCACTTCTAGTGGTAAAGTGAGCAAATCCCAACATTACCCCAGAGCTGCCAAATGGAAGCTTACAAATCCAGATGCATCTTCTGTACCAGCACGATTCCCTGATCACCTCACTCACTACTGCTTTTATAGAAAGCTGAAGCATAGTAGACTGCAAAAGGCAGATTCTGCTTTGAGTCATTGGCACTGTGCACACAGGTAATCCTTGGGATATAATGCCCCAGTATCAACGGTGCACAGCAAGATAGGTAGAAGTCACGTCGAATACCAAAGTATGTTCGTGCCTTTTTACTTCACAAAACAATGCGATGGAAATAAATCTAACATTTCAGTAATCATTTTAAATATGATTTCAAAACTAGGAGATCTTTCGTAGTAAGAGCAAATCATTTATTTATCCATTCATTAAAACACATATATAAATATCTGTGTGCTTGTATAAAATGTCTACTGCATGACAGATCCTTCTGTTACACACATCATGGAGTGATGAATTACACTGTGCCCTTGGGGAGTGCTCCAATCAGTAAGGGAGAGAGAGAAGTAAATAGATAACTACAAAATGTCAGGCAGGACGTGACCCTCGGGGACCTCGGCGTGATTGCGGGGAGAGGGACCTGAGACCGAAGGGTAGCTTTGACAGTGCCCAGCTCCGTCAGCGCAGCTCGGTGCACGGCCTCCGCTGCCTGCTGCAGGGCTCGGGCCCCAGGCCCGCTCGGGTGGATGGGCTTCCTGCTTGCTGGCCTCTTTTCCCTGGCTTTGCTTCTTGATGTGGCTGTGCTTCTGGGCCTGTGGAGTCACCCTTTCCTCTTCGTCTTCACGGCTCCTCTCTTTGCCCACATCCCCTTAGCCAGTTAAGAAGGATCGCGGTGGAATCGGCACTGGCGGGGTCTCCTTGTAAGGGAAGGTGACAGAGAACAGGAATCCAGCCAGGGACTGGTCAGCGAGCACAGGGTGGACTCCAGACTCAACGAGGGTGTGCGTGTGCCTGCTTACAAGTGCTCCGGGGGACGGAGGAAATTGGAATGAAGGAAAAGAAACAGGTTTAGCTTGTGGACACATTTTTAGAAAATTTTCTTAGTGACAGCAATATAAAATAAATGAAAGAGGTAAGCAGTGTTGGCAGAAAAAATGTATATATATATAAGTAAATATAAAGTTCTAGGCAATCA